>JABSMS010014167.1:0-12621 GCA_018902275.1 Aleiodes sp. PSUC_FEM 10030003
GCTACAAAAAAGCATCAGGGCAAAAAGGACGTATCTCCATTAATTCCCGAGATATTTCAGAAAAACGATTGACAGAAAAAAATCGACTTATCCTGTTTGACTTCTTTACTGAAATCGATTTTACAAGCCCGAATTTCATCGAATAATATCTGTAGGGGAAATGTTTGGCAATTTATGCGCATTTACTTTCATGAATAAAATGCCCCATCGTAAAACGGTTGACGAAACGTGCCAGTAGTTTTATAAATATTTTATCGACGTTAAAAAAACAAACAAAATTTATTATGAAGTTATTCATGAAAAAATTTATCTCTCTGCAAGGAGCGAAGTGTATGAATTGTTTGACGGTCTTCATTAAAGTAATGGCTCCGAATGCACTATGATGGATACATTTTCGTCTGCAGTCCATCATCCTCTTACTATTAGGAAAGACTGGGAAAAATGGATCGTAGGAATTAAGCGGACAGAATTTAGTTGAAATTTAAATGTTGAATTTATTTTTGGGGAAAAATTGAGGTAAACTTTTTTCTTTCAGAAATTTCCGATTTAAAAAAATCGAATTGTTGAAAAAATTCACAGAAATTAATGACGATGCGTTTTTCTTTGGAAATATTAAAATATATTAAGATATTTTCAAAACGGAATGAACAATCAAAGCAAATTAGGTTTTCTACAAAAATAAATTACTTTCAAAATTCAATTTTTCCGAAAGACGAGAAAAAATGAATTAATTCATTTAATGTTAAGATATAGATCAAAAACTGATTTTCAGAAAATGGCCTACAAATAATCAAAAAATCGATTAAAAAAATTTTCAATGTAACCGACACTTTGCGAATAAGTTCAAGCACTGTTCCTCCATAACTTCGCTAGACGGCGCCACCGATTAATACTAGACATCTCCCGTTCCTCTCTTTTTGAATAATTTTATCATCAAAATTGTTGAGAAATCTGGAATAATTAATTCCCAATAGTTTAATTACTTCCTTTCAACTGTAATAATTTACGCAGTGATTTCATTAACAATTCCCTTTCTCTTCCTCCAGTTGATGCCGGTTCCATTCGAAATTCACGACGAAAAAAAATCGTCAAGTCAACTAGAACAAAAATGAAATGAAGAAAAACCGTTTCTCATACTCATTCAAATATAAAATCTGCAATGTACGTGTTTATATTATCTCTCCATTTTTATTTCAATAATTACTCGTTAAATATGAACAACATTTATGCATATGAATAATCGAATATACAATTACATAAGTACATAATAATTAATACAGCCAAAATATCAACTGCGTGATCGTTGAAATTCTTTGGATCCGCTTTGCATTATATTGTCCCTTGAGATTCGATTTTCCGTTTCTCCCCTCATTAACAACTAAACTAAAAGGATATTATTCTTTTCATCAATGAAGGGAATTTCCTACTACGTTCATAATTTGATTTCAGTTTTAAAACTAATTGGTATACTTCACATACTGCTTCATTTCTCTCTGATAAAAATTCTCAATAACCGATTTATTACGCGGCGGCTTCGCTCGCCGTGCACTTATCAAACATGGCATCAAGAACTTGCGTAAATTTGAGATGCCTCTCTTCAGGTGCTACGGCGGCGCCTCGACTGCCCCATAAAAATTTGATGTGAAACTCAGTACGAAAAGCGTCTAAAAGAAGTTCGTCACTTCTCGAGCCCTCTAAAGCTATTTCCGCGTTCCTACGAAATAATGATAAGCTTTCATTCAATTTCCTCGCTGCTTCGAGATGAGCCCAAACGATCGAAAGTCCACAATCTGGTGCCGAGCTTTCCCACGGTGACAGAATTGCACCAACGAGACCTGACGGTGCCACCGTACCTGTAGAATTATTCGTCAATTACCATCGTTACATGAACTAGAAAAATTAAGTAGTGAAGAATTGATTTTTCCTGTTTTTCTCAAATATCTCAGAAACTGATGGAAATACGTCCTTTTTGTCCTAATGCTTTTTTGTAGCTTTTGAAATTCTCTACAAAAAAGTATTAGAACAAAAACGGCGTACCTTCATCAGTTTCTGAGATATTTGAGAAAAACAGGAAAAATCGACTTATCCTGTTTTACCACTACTGAATTTTCGTGATCTTCTCTCACAAATATCTCGGAAACTAATGGAGATACGTCTTTATTGCCCTCATGCTTTTTTGTAGAGAATTTCAAAAGCTACAAAAAAGCATTCGGGCAAAAAGGACGTATCTCCATCAGTTTCTGAGATATTTGAGAAAAACAGGAAAAATCGATATTCCAAATCACCTAAAACATCATCGAGTCCGCGTTCACCAAGCAACGCGATCGGAAGTAAATGCGGAAGCGTTGTATTTGGTGCCTGGGGATTAGTGCATTCGTTCATCGCTCTCAGTGTCGGTCTGAGTTTAGCTTCAAAATTAAACGCTTCATCCGTATGTTTTTGCCGCAAGAGATGCCATGTATTCCCAAGTCTTTGGATCTGCGGCAAACAGAGACCTAACATGACACCGCAGAATCCGTAAAGGTTTCCCAGCGCGGTTTTGGTATCGATGGCAACTTTTATCCACTTGCTTATTGTTCCCGCTCTCTCAATAGCCGTTGCTCCAGCGAGAATCGTAACGGCTACTAATAATTTGATGCATTCTGATCTTTCTATGAGATCCAATCTCGCTTGACGACCGTGCGGAAGAGTCGCTAGCTCCAATCCACTCAATCCGAACCTGTTTCCCATTCCCGGTTGCAGTATGAGCTCAAGATCAAGCCGAGTGAGGTGAGATGCTAAAATTCGAGGAGCTGATTCGTGCAGCATACCAGAAACACCTCTCAGAGCAGTTGGATCCAGAGGACGATGGTCACTCGCTGGTAAAAGCAATGTGGAAAAGCCCTCGATGTCCAGCAACGTTGATATCACTACTGAAGGAGCCGCTACAACGAGCTGTTCTTCGGCAGATAATTCGTAATCATTACCGTTGCCATTTTGACCTTCACTCGATAAACCATAGTGACTTCGGATGATTACACCTTTGATTGGTACCGGGGGATTCCCACCGGAATTATTCCCTTCGAATTCACTGTCGCCGGAACCGTTTCCACTGTCACTACCGGAAGCAGGGTAAGCCTGGAATAATTCAAGAGGAAAAATGAAGATTTTTATAGGGGGAGGTGGGGGAAAATGGACACAAGGGGTAAAATGGACCTTATTTTCGATTTTTCATATTATGAAAATCGCGAGAAAACGAGAGAAATATTGACGATAGGTTAATTTTGATAATTCCATTCGACAGCTGAGGAAATTTTAGGTGAAAAATGTGGAGAAAAATTTTTTTTGGTCATTTTTTACAAAATTCGAGTTTTCTGATCAAGATTTGAAGTGGTTCCCCTTTCCAAAATGAAGAAAAAATCACTTTTTTTATAAAAAATTGAAAAATCGATTTAAAAAAATTGACCTACGTAAATCGATGGGAAATGAGCTCACCTTTCATCTGGTTCCCTTCAAATATTGCCGAAAAACTCGAATTTTCAAAGAACTAAAAAAAATTAATTTCGACGCATGTATTTTTACTAAAATTTCCTCAGCTTTTCAATCATCAAATTCAATTCATCAAAAAATCCCTATCTTGAACCGTCGAATTAAAATGTCCATTTTACCCCACCTTCCCCTATTCGAGAAGATAATGCATGAGGATTCCTACCTGATGATGATGCGGATGATAATGTGAATGATGATGATGCGGATAATGATGTAAATGAGAATGTTGCTGATTAGATGCGTAAGGTACCCGAGGAGGTTTCGGAGGTGCCGCTAATGACTGATGATTTAGGCTATTTTGAATTTGCTGCTGGAGTGCGGAATCGGAAATTACCCTAGTGATTTTCTGGCGACCAAGTGAAAGAGATCCTGACGAATGTTGATTCTGAACTGGCGGAACTCGCGGAAGTGTGCTCGACTGCATGAGATGATTTTGCCCTCGGAATTGTCCGTGATCATTTTCTGGAGAAAAGTGTTGCTGAGGAGTTAGGGAATGACTGCGTTGCTGTTTCCGCGGTAAACGCGGAGGAGAACATGCTGAGAGGGAATTGGAGGAGGGACTGGAGCAGTTTTGATTGATGGAAGAGGCGAGACAGGTGAGAGGTACTGATCGAGGTTTTGGGCTGATAATTCTGGCGCCACTCGCCTGACTTATTGGTCTTCCACTTCCGACGTAAAATGTTATCAAATCAGCTACGGTATCGAAAGCTTCGTCCTCGAATTGATATTGCGCACGTTCGTAAACTGTGTCGGGTTGTAGTACGACCTGAGGAAAACATTTAAAACAATTTAAATTGATGATCTTGCACGAATTATGAAATTCAAATCGAATTTACCTTGTTGATGACGAAATGAAGAGGCTGACCCTTCCAGCGCACAGTCAGAACGTAATTTCCGGGCTGGGAAGAGCAGTCACGCACTAAGAAATCACCATCATTTGGAACTTCAGCTTCCGCACCCTTTCTTCCATTTCGTAATGTGCTCCCGTGATACCATGCGTGTGATCGCAAATCTCGGGGATCTAGCAATCTAAGCTCTCGCTCGAGCAATTTACGAGTGGCTTCCTCTGGAGGCTCCTATAAAGAAATATTCATTTTTTAAATCGGAAAAATTGCGGTGGATATTTCGTTTGGATCGATGAGGATGAACTAAGAATAAGGTCACTCGGGTTTCATTACTGAAGCTTACGAAGTAATTTAATTCAATCAGTAATTTATTACGTCGAAACTCATCTAAAAATCCCATCTTTAATTTTTCTGGGAATATTTCAAATTCTAGTTTAATGATTACCTTAAAGCAGCGGAAAAATGGTAATTATTGAGAATATTCATGAAAAATCTTCGAAGGAAATCAAACGAGTGAATTTTTGCATAATTCTTATAATTAATTCCTCCATTGTTTTCTCAAAATCGTAATATATGAGAATTTCGAAAATTCGAAATCAAATGTGTAAAATGGACCTTAAAAAAAAATGTTTTTTTGAATACCTGAAAAACTATTCTTCAGATTTCACTCCGTAAATCCTATCCCAATAAAATTTCATAAAACTATTCTAAATAATTTTCGAAATAATAATAGACGTTTAAAAAAAATTTCTGACTTCTCATAAAACGTCAAAAAATTATTAACGCTAATCATCCAAAATTCTAAAGATCCACTTAGCAAAGGGTGTCACCATCGAAATTACCGGCAACTGCCTCCCTTAATTCATGAACAAATAAAAATTCCTCCAAACATCTATAAAATTCACTAATAAAAATCGTGACTCACCATCGATGAATTAGAACAGTTCCCGTCTTTCTTCACGGGTAATTGTGCCATTTTCCGAGGCTTGCATTCAGCGTAATCGACATCACCCTTATCTTGAGTATCTACTTTCTTCCCTTCTATAGCACCAATGTTTCTGCGAATTTCAAAGAAACAAATATCACAGTCAATTCCCCAATCTCATTACTAATCCACGATCCTTTTTATCCATTTACGTTACATGTTTCCATGCTATATATCACAATCACGAGTAACTCCCTAAAATCATGGCAACGTGAACATCACGAAAACGGATAAATATAGGGTTTGGTCGCAGCTCTCGGCGAGCGCGCACCCTACTGAATCTAGGCTCAGTCCTATCGGCCCAGTGCCGTAACAAATAAACGGAAAACCTTCATTTCATGCTTCATCATGAGCTCCTAAAAATAGAAACGATCCATTCCCAATCTAAAAGCCACAAAGAGTAAAAAATAACGTTGAATGACCCGTCAAAATGATTTATTTTCGGAAAAAAAAAATGGAAATGTGGAATGATAAATGAGCCCTAATCTCCGTTTTTTTCACATCCGATCCTGCATGCACCGATGACCTGCGTCGTACGTATGTTGACATGTGTCGAGATTTTCAGTCTGCCGAACATGAATCACTCTACGAAATTACAGGCATCTACTAAACCCATTTAATTTAATCCTGTTCGCTCAATTTTTATGAATTTTCCATCACGAAAAAAGGAAGAAACTCATAATAATAGTGATATTCGAGGGCGGATGAATAATCACAGTTATTGATTATATGCTGTTGCACACGCTTCGTGAGTATGGACAAAGGGCGAGTGCACGCGCTTGCGTACAATATTTCGTTCGATAAATGCATTCGGAGAGCAAGGGGGAGACTCGATTCAATGTTATTGAAGCTATCTAAATTTCCATTCACTGCCATATGGTTACGCCGTTATAAACATCACGGTTCTACTGTAAATAAGGGGAACTATTCCGTTCGAGCGTTGAAAAAAAATAAATTACTTATTTATGAAAGTAACGCGGAAAGAGACTTTTACTTCCTAAATCAATTTTCGTTTGACAATAATTTTTTTGTGATAAACGAACGGATTTATTTCAAAATACAGGCGAGGCGCATGCGCAGTGCGCGACGTCTAGCCAATCACATTCGAATTATGAAGGTTTCAAATTTCCCGCGAAACAGAACAACCAATGCCACGTGCTCTTCTGTGGAAGATTCAAAGAACATTTTCATTTTCAATATTTTTAACGATTTCCGTAAATCAATAGTTGTCGTTGGCCTTGAATTATAATTTAACGATGAAAAAATATTCCCCGAGAATTCCATTCTATTTTCAATGCGCAAGCAGTGACTTCACTGCAAACGTTTATATGAAATACGACCGCTTGATACCAGATACACCTGCTCGCATAGTTGTTTGATAGAAAAAAAACATTTTCTTCAAACCAACTGAAAGAAACAACGAAAATGTTGGCTAAAAAATTTTCTCGATGCGAAGAAAAATAAATTGTGAATTGTTTCTCGAAATATTATTCATCCGCATATGGTTGGCCCTCCGAGAATTCTATCACCGACAACATCAAGGTTTACACGAGATAAGTGACTATATCGTACGGCGCATATCTCCGATTTAATATACTGTCCTCGTCTACCTCACAGTAGAAGAAAAGAATTTTCTGCCTCACAAGCGCTCATGTTAAATTCATTGCTCAATTCTTTTAAATTCCATGCATTATTACTCAATGGAATATACCTATTATCGAACACAATGATAGTAAAAATTATCGTTCGCCTCTGTTCCATTTCACTAAATGATAATGATTAAAATAATTCAATTGATCTGAACGAATTTTTCTGTTAAAAAAACAAATAAAACAATCACAATTCACTAACTTTGATTTAAACGGTAATTTAAATTTACTCGCTATTCTCCCCATCGTTGTTACGACTCAATCACATTTACATTATAAAATAAATAATTATTTAAAACTCATTATTTATTTCTTGAAGTTGTTGGATAATATTGCGACGCGAGTGTTGCAAAATTTCACAGTGTTACGGAGCGATTTCAACATTATAGCAATTCCATGCTAACTCAACACGTTTCGTTGTAGATTGCATACAAATACGCGAGTTTCCAATGGACCAGTCGTTTGGAATGTGCGAGTGTAAGCGCGCGAGAACGCCGTGACTACTGAGTGAGAGGCTTGAAAAAAACATGAGGAGCCGGGTGAGGGGAAGGGGAGTGAATGAAAGAGGAAGAAGGGAGAAGGAAAGACTTTAAGCGGAATAATGAAGAAGGATACTCAATTTACGCACACGTTGTCACCAGAGTACGAGATGATGTCACTTAGTCTACGTTATATTTAAGAGCAATCATTATTTTATCCACTTGTGCGTCATTTGAGATTTATGAAAGAAGCATTGTTCGCTGCAATTGATAATGATTTACTGGCCATTCATTATGGGCAGTTATTAATTGTTGTGACAATTCGTTGATCGAGTTGTTATGAGCGGAGGGGAATTAATCGTTATTGATGGGAATTTACGTAATTGGTTTATTTTAGATTATTTGAACGTCAGTTGAACGTTAATCTTTGAATTTTCGTGAAAATTCCCGAAAAACTTGAAAATTTCACGAATGGAGAGATAAATGCCTCAAATACCCAACTAAAACGGTCGAATTTCCAAATAATTTCCAGAAATCAATTCTAATCTCTCCTTATCTCGAATACCTCACTAATTTCGAGTGATTTCCTTCCATAAAAATGAAACATTCAAGTTCCATAAAAAATCCGATCTGTTTTACTCCGAAAACTCCAAACGAATAAACTAAAAAAAAAATTCTTTAATTTCTATCTCAACGAGTTTCGCAATTGAATCTCAATCGGAGATATTTCTCTGAAAACGAGGAAAATGCTTAAAGAATCATTGCATTTAATGGCGAAATTCCTAAACGTTTCCACGAAAAAAACGTACCAGAAAATTCTAAAAATCCCACAATCTTAGTACAACAAGGTTAAAATAAAAACATTGTTTTATTTACTTCATCATCATAATAATTCATGGTAATTTTGCTTGTCTTACAAATGGAACAGTTATTGATATAGTAAAATTCAAATAATTTTATACAAACGAAAATTGTGAAAAAGAAAAATTCCCTTCAGTTATACCAAAACTCTGATTAATTAATGGAGTTTTTTACGCGTTAAACTGAGAATTAATAATTTTTTATTTATTTCCTTTCCTCTCGCATACATTCCACTTAATTTGAATAATTTTGTTTAGTTTTCTCAGACTTCAGTGCTTCATCTCATTAGCAATTAAACCAATTAACCCAGCTCCTGTCTGGGCTCGACGAAGTAGAAGTATCATTTTGTTATTTCCATTACTATTTCAATTTTTTTTTTCTTCAATTATGAAATAATCTCGCATTCAATAACATTCACACGATTCTGAGCGCAACAACGCAACTCATTAATCAACATTCATTCAAATACTATAAACGAAAAGTTCTAATAATATAAACAGAGTGCAAAATTTTGAAATTCATTTGAAGTTACACTCAATCATGTAAAAACGTAGACACTTTGAATTTTTTCTACTGAGTACACATAAATTTTAATAGTATCATTGGAACCCAAGAATTATATATCCTACTCGATATTCTCACAAAACCATAGATTGAATATCAATTTCAATAATTCCAACAATAATCAATCACTTCTCTCCTCGCATCATCACTTTCAATCTCTTCTGTGTTTCTTTCTGTTAATTTATTTTAAATTTATCTCATTTTTTTTTTGCTTTTTTTCCTCATTTTTTTTCATTTTTTATCTTATAGTACGAAACATAAACATTTTCTAGCCTATTTAAAACAAAATTGGTAACTATTTTCATTTTTTTTTTCATCTATAATATCTCATTCTAGAAACAAAAGATGAAAACGAATTTTCGGAGAGAATGAAACATTTTACGAAGCAATGGAAACAAAAAATAACCATCCACACTACTGCAATTAATTGTGTCACCGAACTTGTCTAAGACAAGTATTATTATCATTAATTTTTTTTTGTTTTTTTTTTAAATTTTTTTTTCCTTTAATTTTTCGATAAGTTGCTTTTACGTCACCACGGGACAACGAAACTGGGGCATATTTATTTACTAGTAAACCATTTTTTTCTTCATCTAGTTGCCAATTCCTTAAATTTTATTTATCCACTAAATTGTAGAATTAAATGCTTCATATATTGAATTACGCGTTCAGTTAATGATGTTTCATATTTTAATTTGTAATTACGTTTTATCACTGACGCGTCCAGCGCAAAGGAGCATGAGTAAAAATAAAAAAAAATAGAAAAAAAAAACAAAAAAATTAAATCAACTAACAAAAAATATTTTCAAAAAATTTATCTTTTAAAGACGGAGTAACTGAGCTGTATTCATTTAATGAATCTGTAGGTTTTCTTTACTTTTCTTAAGATTTCAATAATTAATGCATAATACTTCGTCAGAATTTTTTTCCTGAAACAAATATAATCATAGATAATAGTGGTAACAGTGATTGTTATTGACAGTAATAATTACAATTAAAAATAATTGAAATAATGATAATGTTAAATCATAAATGGGCTAAGGATTATCTGAGGTAGAAACAATTTCTAATTGTAGTGTTAAGCACATTCAATCTCCAAAACAAAAAGAATTTAACTTTTCTGAAATGTAGGAAAAGAAAATATGCACACTACAAATTTTGTGAAATTGCGCTCGAGTCTTATTCAATATTTCTCTTTTAGTTTCAAATATACATGTAGCATGCAATTTATTTTTTTTTCAACTCTTTTTTACACGAGTAAAAAAGGTATTTTATCATGCACTCATATATTATTATTTTCTTCATCTAATTCAATAAAAATGTCTATTGCATTGTCTGAAATTATGGTTACTTCTACTTATATTATCGTAAATTGTAGTTTGTACTTGATTTTCATCATTCCTGAGAAGAGGACTCAATGAAGAGATCTGTCCAAACTTTGATTAAAAAATTGTTTAAATTTTTCATCAATATGTTTGGCAGTTATTATTTTTCATTATTATTCATCACTTTTGGTTTATTTTCATGACTTTAATATACTAATAATCATTGTACTAGAGTCACTAACGTTTATCGGAGCAATTTTATATATTTAACGAACTGTCTGATTACAATTTTATTTCATTTTGCTTTCATTTGTGACTGAGCTTTACAATTAATTATAAAAGAAATACCATTTTTGCATCGCATATTTACAGAGACATTCGCTATTTTTTCATTTTCTTTATCTTTTGCTTTATTCATCAGTGCACCCTGTATAATTATTTATGAGGTAGTGTTTGTACTAATATAAAGAAATATTGTGAATCAATTGAAACAACGTTAAATCGTTTTCATTGAATTCACAATTTTTATTGAGTCCATGGTTAAACAAAAGAATTCAATAAATTTAATATTCAACTATTTCTTTCAATTATTTTTTTGAAACTATTATTTCATTGAAACATTCATTCTGACTAGCTGATTGTAAACCAGGGTATTATTTTCTTCATTGTGATTAAATTACAAGCACAGTTTATAAAATGGTCTCTTTGCTCTCCAACATTACGCATCGTTATAATCAAGTTTAACACTATATTTATTTTCCTATTATTTTTTTATGCTTTTTTATTTTGTTTTCTTCAACTTTGTACTATAAAACACGACTTTAAATGCCGCGTCGCCCCTGAATCGAAGTCCCGCATGGCGATTTCTTAATTTACCAAGTATGCGTGCATGTTATTCATTAACGTTTTTTTTTTCATCATTATGGTATATATTTATTAGCTATACGACCAAAGAAGGTACAATTGCCAGTATGTTCTTAATATCGTAGTTTTTTTTTTTCATTTTTCTTGCTTTTTTTTAAACGATCTTATCACATTTAAATGCTCGCATTTGCCCTTGATTATGCCCGGTGAAATATAACCATAAATGACATCAATTTAATTTACCAGATTATTCATATTTTTTTTTGGTTTTTCCTTTTTTTCAATTTTTTAGATTATTCAATGTAAATTAGAGATATTCCGGCGTGATGTGCTGAAGAAACATATCGTCGTCCTAGAGTCAAAAGGGCGTAAGTGCCATTTTTGAAAAATCTCCAAAAATTGAATCTACATTAATTTTTTCATAAGAATACTAACTTACGCCCTTTTATTATTCACCAAAAAAATGGCACTTACTCCCTTTTGACTCTAGGGCGACGATATATTGTGAATTTGAATTTCGAACCGTTAAGTTCATCTCGCTCACACCGCGATTGCGTGTCTCCACAATTTTGTGAAAATTCTCAAAGTGAATAATTTTTACTATTCTTTCATCATCAGATTCCGATACTCTCGTTCAATTTTATTGATAAAATTCGTTACCACGAATAATTCATCGGTGTGAACGCTTTACCAAAAGCTTTTATTACGTACGACATTTATCAAGATTTTTTTTTCAATCCATAAAACACATATTATATAAACAACATGCAACATTTTACGATGTGGTATAATAATTTCTTTTAGTTTCTCGTATTCATCAGATATATGTACATTGAATGTTTTAAACCGGGAAATAATCGAGGCATGCAAGAGAAATTTTAACGAAATGACTTTATAATTTGCGCAATTTTATTTTCTCATTCCCGAAAAAAAAAATTCTTCTCTGAAAATCAAATGATTTAACTCAAACCAGAGAATAAATTTTTTATTTTTATCAATTCTCCAAAAAAATCAATTTTCAAAATTAATAAAGTCATTAATCTCAAAAATTCTCGTGCACATCTGATATTGGCTATGGCTTTCACATAAATTTACATCATTATACACAATGTTCATCAACGCTTTTTTCTTTGTTCCTTCAACGCAATTAATGGCGCAGAGTTAACGCAAAATTTTACTCCTCAATTTTTCTTTATAATAATTTTCATATAATTCTACATGGGATTATCTAGATACATTTTTTTTCATTTCTGAATTATTTCCAACGCACATCAAATTGGCTATTTTTTTCAGCCACCGTACAATTTTTGTATAAACGATGTGCGTCAGTGCAATATTATAATTTTACATATTTACGTATTATTTCTATATTTTCTTTTTCCTTTTTTTTTGTGAATAAACATCTGAATGACAGTGCATCACATAAAAAATTGTACATATGAAAATTAAATTTTCAATTTCATAAGAACTAAATGATGTGTCTTAATAATAATACTAATTATAATAATAATAGGAATAATA
>JABSMS010014178.1:0-12620 GCA_018902275.1 Aleiodes sp. PSUC_FEM 10030003
AACTATATACAACATGTTATACTTACAAAGTATGGATAATATTTATAATTTGAAATATAAGTCATATGTATAATGGCATATATCGAGAATCATACAGTGAGTATTATATTCTGACTTTGTGAAAGAATGCAAAGATATTCTTCTTTTTTCACGAACGATTTAGTCATACCGTGAGAGTGCTTACTTTATGGTTTTTTTTTAAAGGGAGAGTCTCCCTTCTCACGCAATAAAGCTTACAAAAGTGGGAACATCGGGAGGGAGAGTGCTCAACATTCCAACTAAAATCAGAAAGAGAAGCTCTCTATTACTTCGTGCATGGACTCGGTTTAACCCTTGTATATTGATAATTTTATCTAGACATTATATTCAATATATTAACTTTAACTGAAGTGGTCTTATTTGGAAGGAATCTATCCTAAATATCCTCTTCGTTCAAGTGGATCTACCCGAGAGCTTTCGCCGATAGAACTAGTCGAGAGTGATGATAAATAATATAATGAATAGTAATATAATGAATAATCGGAAAATATTGTGAAACAGGAGAAAGAGCAATTTAAGTAAAATAAAAGGAAACCAAAACGTAAAACTCTGAATTAAATAATTTTGTGTATTCTTTAATTTTCAATTGTTTCCAAAAGGTTTCTGAATGATACCGAATTATTATCTGCGATCAGAAATTAATCAGATTTTTTAAAAATAATCAATAAAATATGATTTAAAAATCATTCTGGATCTAACGAGAAAAAAATAGATTTCTCTTTGAAATTACTAAGCAGCTTTAAACGAAAAGTTTTACTTCATAAATGAGAATCAAAGTTCAGGCGACTTTCACTTCAGCTAATTTGTTTTCGTTAAGGTATTGCTGAAATAAGTGGGTTTCGACGAAAGATGTTCTTTGTAGGAATTTTCATTGGCGAAGACGATTTTTCGATGAATTCTCATAAGAAGTTTTTAATCGCTTACTCAGCAATCCAATCATTTCATATCTTCGATCTTACTGTAAATTTTTTAATGAAGATTATTGATTAAAATTGCCAATTCCCTTCTCTGGAGTGATAAGTCAATCAAACTGCCGGAGGAAATTACGAAAATCTAAGTAGGATTAATTCAATGAGAATTTAAAATCTGATTGATCCGATGAACTTAATATTATTATCTGAATTGAAACGGATAATCCAATTTCATTCTGTGTATACTACTTTGGAATAGGAATGAGTGGAACTAGATCGGAAAATATTTGATAATAGACTTCTATTCAGTATCATAGAATCCATAAGAATTTAAACTTCAATTCATTCATTGTTGTATCTGTTAAATTGCGGAAATTTTATTCCCTCATTTCGTTTTCACTCATCATTTAACTCTGGATATTTTTTTATCAAACAAGGAAATTCTCTCTTCTACTATTCACCCACTGAATTAAGTGCAAAAAAGAAAGAAAATTCGAACAAGATAGAAGGGTAAGTAAAAAATTGAATTCTGATTGATGAAAATTTTTCCGATAAATGCCAGAGAAAGCAAAAAACTTTCAACATTTCTCATCGAACAAAATTTTTTCTCAAACGAGAAAAAAAACACTCTGTTTGTAAAAACAAGAGTTCGATTGAATAATCGAAGGAACGAATTCACTTTCCAAGATTTTGCAAAAAAAGACAATTGCATCTCTCGTGAGATATTTCCGCCGAATTCACTTATTCTTGAAATAAGAAGGCTTGAAAAAAAAGCCTGAAAAAAAATCTAGACATTGGATAATATGGCCTTTGAACGTTAAAAATCCGTGTGTGGCAGACGAGAGGAAGCTACGAGAAAAAGAAGCTAAAAGAGTTGAAAGAAAAAATTTTTTTATTCTTTTTGTAAAAAGGAATGTGGAACTGTCGGAAATCAGCTGGCTAGACTGAAGGCGCAAGAGTATAGATGGCATAAAGGAGAGTAGGATTTGGAGTAAAGAAAGTATAGAGCAAAAACACGAAGAAAAATGTAATAGTGTAGAACCGAGTAGCATACTGGTGTTATATATACACATATATAACCGGTGGATCGTCAGTCGTGGTGGAGGAATATTCCGACACGTGAGTAAGAGAGGTATGCATAGTCACTAAGAGAGAGAGAGAGAGAGAAAGGGAGAGAGAGGCAGAGAGAATCGATAATACGATAATGGTTCTGGCACATAGTTGGCCCTCCCGTCGTCCGCCCAGCGTTAGAGTTCAATCTCTATGCAGATTCTCCTGCTTTCGGAAAACGGGAGTAGGCATCTCTCAGTCCTACTGGCAACTACTACCTCACTTGCACACTGTCCCATGTCTGAACTGATGAGAATAACTTGGTCATTCTATTTGGCAGAGATAGGCAACGAGAGGAGACGAAACTGGTGAATTCTCGTCTCTCTATTCGCTATGACTCATAACCCATCCCTCCTTTAGAACTCAAATTTCATCCTCAACTGTCATTCAAGTACTACCATATCTCATATAACTGACACACAGAACGACAGAGGTTTGGGAAGAGGGAGGCTGGAGCACCCATGGAAACTATTTAATTCACACGACGATGCATAGTGAAATTCATTTTGGTTAATTCGACTTCGTTTAACTTCGTTACGAGTTTGATGAGAACAGTTGATTCTGCTTGTTATGCAAACAGCGATACTGATTTTTTCATCGGCATAAAGTCCCCTGTAAGACGCGTAGACTATGCACGGCTCACGGGAATCCTGCCACTCCAGAATAGTTTCTGGCGTCACATTCGGTCATTCTCGAGAGTGATCGTAGATTGTCGGATAGATATTGGGGCAAACACTGGTCACTATATTTTGTTCACATATGTATTTGATATTGCATAACATAATCGGATTTTTACTGCTCTGGTTCGCAGTTTTTGCCTGGCCTTAACCCTAGACTGGTCCCCTTATGAGGGAAACGCTCCAAAACTTATTTTGATTTTATTATAATGAATACGCAGCACAAGAGAAAATTCTGAAAAAAATTCAAAAGTGTTGATAAAACTTGAAAGAAAACTTGTCGATTCTATGTTTAATTTTTTTTTGATTAATAAGTCTGTAATAAAATGATTTAGAAAATGCTTCCAAATAAGGTGACCAGTCTAGGGTTAAGCGGTAGAATTTCACTTTAATGTATTCTTGTTCCGGAGTTACCGCGCGGTTCGGAAAAAAATTCCAAAATTTTCTCTCCGTGTACAACCTCATATAGCAGCAACTTTAATTCTCATTTTCGAGGAAAATAGAGAAGTAAAGATAAATAATTAGTTTCAAGATTGGTAAAATGACCTGTCCTTCGGTACTCTTCGATGAGCACTGTGCCAAACGCTGAGCAGCCTACTGTCAGTTCTATGAGAATTACATAGTTCCGGAATCGATTGATATGTAATTGTGAGCAAATTATTTCATCGCAATGAGAAACATAGGCGATTAATTTTCTTTTTAGAGATAAATAGTGTCTCGTTTCCTTCAAAAATTTATTCATTAAATACATCCACATTGAGGCAATGAAATTTTTGCTACGCAGTATTCTTATAAGATAGGTACATGAAGTACGCTTCTGTGCCATTTCTCTTTTCTCAATAATTAACAATTAATGTAAACAATGGAAATATTCTACGAGTTATGACAATTGTTACAAATTATTCTCATGGTTTGGGAGAAGCAAAAAGTCTTAAATTGTCAGTTGTAAGGAAATAAATATCTCGATTAATAGAAAAAAACCACAAGTATTGGTGCCTCTATCTTAGTCAACCCGTACGAAAAAAAATATGTCAAAATATATTTTCAATATATGTGAGCCATAAGAAATATATGTGCGGCAAAAAATGCAATAAGTCACATATATATGACATATATGACCCTTTCTATGCGAAAATATATCTTAAATATACGGTTATTATATATGAAATAATAATGACATCATTCGAATGCCTCTCACTTTGGAATTTGTAATTCAGAATATATGCAATATATGTATTGAGATAAATATACTATGTAGGGCAACTTGATCAGTGATCGAACCGCACCAGTTATCGAATTATTATTTGTATTCTTGCGATTTTATAAAAAAAAAAATTGATTGATAAATGAAATTTTTTTCAAGCGAAAATATAATATTTGAGGATTATATTTAATTTAACAGCACACGGTAGTACTGAAGTAATTCACAGTAAAAAAAAATTGCATCGGCCTCTGCGCATGCAGACTAGTGTCCTTCAGGCATAATAAGAGCGTGACGTCAGTGTTCTCGTAAGGATTATCGTGGAAAAAATTATTAAATGCATTTTCGCGGATAGTATTGGTTTCAATTGGAAGTATATATTATTATCTTGCAAATTCCTATAAATTTTAAAACGGAAATACCTAAAAATATTGTGAAATAGTGAAGTTTCATCACGCGTTTCATGTCGCTCGATTTTCAGATCAATACAACACGAGTCGGTTTTTTCCTCGTTAGAATGACATATTCAGAAATTCGAGGAATTATAATAGATTTTTGAATGAATGAATGAATGAATTCGAGTATGCACAACAAAATTATTAACGGCTCATAACCTCAAAGAAAAACTAATTGTGTATAGATGACATCAGAATCGAAGGCAGAGCGAAGGAAGATGGTGGAAGGTGGCGGATGAAAATTGAAAATTTATAAACTGCTTCATCACAAAAATTTAGTCATTAATGTCAATTCAGATTATTTATATTAATAATAATATTTCGCTTGTGCATTGATATGCCTCAAAGAATATCCTAAATAAATATGTTTGTATTTTTTGAATGAGAATAATTGATTTTCCTTTTTGTTCGATAACTGGTGTATTAGCTACTTTGGACTTTGAAAATTTATTCTTGATGTGCGATTAACTTTCGATCTGTCTAATATTTTTTTTAGTTGCTATAAAATGTGGATGAATGATACTGATTATTTCCACAGAAATTCATTCACATTTTACATTATAAAAACTTTGATGTCAGTTCTATGTACATCACACTAATCAGAAATATATGTGACATAAAAAGTTTTCTTGTCACATATAAAATTGCATATATCTTAAATACTGTTCTGCTCATATACAAGTGGCCAAAAATATCCTTTTCGAATACTAAAAAATATATATTACATATGGTGACCCACGTTTTTGTCTGAGACACAAACATCTCGGTAAAAATATCTCGGGAATTATATCTCACGATATAACATCTCGTGATAAAATGATCTCACCCTATAATATCCCGAGTGGAATATCTTATGGCAAAATGACCTGTAACTATAAGATCTCGAGTACAATACTTCGACCATTTGATCTTTATCTGATGATATCTGCTTATGGCAGAAACAGTGATTTATTAATTTTTTTGAAAGGCATTGCGTCCAATTTGAGCTTGTGATTCGTTTAATTGTTCTTGCTGATACGAGAAGTATTCTTCATGTTGTGATATTCTCATTTGTTCAATTGAATTTGTTTGATTGAGATATTTTTGTCATGAAATTTTTTTCATTGAGATGTTATTGTCTGAGTTTTTTTTGGTGAGGTGTTTTTGCAGAGACAAAATTGTCATGAACCGTTACATATATAATAATTATACGCGCATATATGCGACTTATATTCGGTATATTTGATGTATAAATTTTTGACATATCCCGTCTTTTCACGAAAAAAGGTCGCATGAACCATTTGTTTCCCTATGTTCTTATGACCTTTTTCCAGAAGGAACGCGATCTATTCGTGGTCGTACGGGAATTCCTCAAAACTTTCCTGATAAACTTTAAATGATTATATACTTTTGTGAAAATAACAGGAGCTGTTGTATTAGGAATACCACCTAGAAGTACGCCATACACAACCTCCTCGTAGACCAATGGACTTCCACTGTCACCCTGAGGACGTAAAAAGATTGTGAAATGAAGAAAATTGTAAGGAATAATATGAGTCTTGTAAGTCATACCCCTCCTAGTGCAAATGAGTTGTGTAAGTTGACAGCGCAAAATTGTTCTCTCGTGTGCCACATATTGCATTGATAATTACTGATGATTGCTACTTCCGTAGTTCGTAAATTCGCTGTACAAAAACGTGATGGTTCACACCAACCGGCATGGTTAATGTTAATACAATATGGCAGAACGTCTGAATCAGGTAATTCAACCTTTGTTACAGCGTTTCCAAAAGTTAATTTTCCACATAGCTGCAATTATCATCGAAACACACATGAACAGAGGTGAAAAATATTATTAAGAATTTTTTTTTAAATATTATTTAACATCGCTCTATTTATGCTTCATGATGTGCTAATCAGCGACGCGGGTTCATGGTGTACCTTCGGACAAAGCACATGTAATTAACTACAGCGGTGCTTGTGTTAAGCGGCATATACCAGGTTTTGAACTCGGAAGCTTTGAGATACAAATCCGTCGCTCTACCGATTGAGCCACCGCGAACCCATTGTTCAGGATTTTCTCCTATTTAATTGTACACGGAAAAAAAAGATACCTGATTCTCGTAGTAAAAGAAGAGAATTTCACGATTCCGGGAATCGCGTTCGAAGAATCCGGAATTGCGGAGTTTTTATACGTAATTCTAGTTGCTCTGGAATCGTAAATCCCGTTTCTCGAGAAACGGGATGTACGATTCTTCCGAAACGAAATTTCCGTATCTTTGGAAGCGTGCTTACCTTTCTCTGGAAATGTAATTTATGTCCCTCCGGGAGCCTGATTCAGGTTTCTTTGGAAACCCAACGATGCTTTCTCTAGCGATTCGACTATGATAATTATTGCAACCTAATTAACATTTGTCTGGAAGATTTTATTATTTTAATTCAGTTGATATCGAATCTGAATTTAAATTTCTTTATGGAATTTCAAATACTATAATATAGCAGAGGAAGCCTAGTTGGGTTTTCAGAGAAACGTAAATCAGGTTCCTAGAGGGCTATAAATGACGTTTCCAGAGAAATTAGAATTAGGTATCAAAACTAGGCAGTTCAGGTTTCTTTCCACGCGATTCCAGGAATGGTAAAATACGTTCCTTTTACTACGAGAATTAGGTATCTTCTTTTTTTCCGAGTACTTCTTGGAAAATGTTTACCTTCAAAATTGCTATGTCATTTTTCGGATAGTATCTCGATTCTTCATCAATCCAACAGGGCATGAGCGTTACGAGGCAGCGTTCCATCAGTGGAATATCCTGTCTCAAACGTCTATGATGTGGGTGCACATGAATTTCTTTCACTATATATCCTGCGTCTGGAAGTGACACTGATTCCTTTCCAGCAAGTACAAATACTTCCCATGGTTTCAGGGATCTCACGCAATGAGCAGCCGTGAGAATGTGATACTCATCAAGTATGGCACCGGTACAAAAATCTGTGCGGTTACCACGTACAATCCTTATATATGCCATATATGTAAATTTTCCCGGTTCTGGTGTCTCTCCATCACTTAGGGCATTTCCGCCTGAACATTTAAAGTTTCATCCATTTTTTAGTAATTGCATGACAGAATTAATGAAATAATGTCTTTTTTAACTTGCCGTTGAAAATATTGATGAATATCAATGCTATTGATACTGCAGAATACATTATGCAAACGTCGCCAACAATTTGTTTCTATTGCAATCCTTCATTTAGTTTCGAAATGAACTGCATATCACAATGTTTTCCTCAAGAGTATAAAATAGGCAAATCAGGCATGTGCACTATCGATCGAATAGTTCTGTCATAAACCGTGAATGTGCACTGAAAAAAGTTATTGCCACCATTCCGATGATAGAAACGAGATGAATATAATTCTCTTCGAAACGGAAAAAAAAATTCGGAATAATAAATTCAAAATGATAGATACATGGAAAAAAATAATATACCTGAAGAAAAAATGGGAACGAACATGCTTTAGACATTCGGGATTCGCGTTGTACATCAAATAATGAGATGGTTCTAATACCTAATTCCGGTTCTCTTGGAAACTTGATTTGCGTTCCTCCGGGAATGTAGTTGCGGTTTCTGTGGAAACCTGATTTGAGTTTTCAGGAAACATGGATTCGGTGTTTAGAGAAACTTAATTGCATTTCCATAATGACCAAATTGAAGCAGCTGGAGGAACTTGAATCAGGTTTACAGAAAAACATAAACGACTCTCCCAGAGACAGTGGATTAAGATATCAAAACCGCTCAATGCAGCTTTCTTACGGAGCGATTCCCGAAGTCCTGAACCCAGAGAAAAGAAAGGCTTAATTCAAACCACAGAATAGCCTTGATTGGAGCGACTTAATCTGACCCTCACAATCGGCTTGATCGAAGCCTCAACGGTCCTTTTCGATCAGACCTCTAGAATTCCGTCACACCGCAAAATCGACCTGATTTAAGCCATTTTTCAGGCGTGAACCAAGCCTTTTTTTGAGGCTGGAATCAAGCCTTCTTTCAGTTTTCATTGTATTCCATTGCAACATAGCTTTAAAGCTCCTACTTTCGATCAAAATTGTCGCCAGCAATCTCAACAAGATCACTGAGACAATAAGACTCATGCAGCGAATGACGGAATATGGTCTATGATTTTCCATATACACCTAGAGAAAAAAGGCTTGATTCAAGCCGCACAATCGGCATGACATGAATCATTCTGATCTGAACCTTTCTTTTTCTCCTTGGTTCAGGTATCTTATTTTTCCGTGTAGCAATAGAAATCAATTAACTGATTCACATTCGTTTTTACATGGGAAAAATAAGATACCTGAACTGCGAAAAAATAGAAATGTGATTGACGTTCCTCTAGAAAATCAGGTTTTGAAGGAAATGTCAATAAGATTTCTAGAAAAAGATGATTTTGAATAATGAAATGAGACAAGTTTCTTTTATGAAGAATCAAGATGCGTGGGAAAAAGATGCAAGGATGGAAATGCAAATGATTGAGTATAGAATCGCATGAAAAGTATTCAATTGATCGACATTGATATGGATGATGATTAATATATCATCGCCGTAGAATTAAAGGGGCATAAGCGCCATTTTTCGAACACTTACATGAATTCAATTTTTTTCGAAGAACAATAAGTTACACATTTTCGTTAATCAAAAATAGAAAATGGCACTTACGCCCTTTTGATTCTACGGCGACGATATATCATTGCAACCAGAAACTCTGGATTGAGTTCGATTTCTATCAATGAATAAATAAATAAGATACTAATTCAGGCATTTTTATCAAATACTAATATTATCAAAAATGAGGTCTAATATCTGAATAAAGATCATATAGTTGTAATTATGATTAAAACAATGAGAATTTTCCGATTATCCAAGTCTCCTCATGGTCACACAATATTAAACATTTGCTTGAACCAAGGAACTCTCATCGTCACCCTCAAAACAGGCAAAGATAGTTAAAGATTTCTCCAACGTGAAAATTGGAAATCAGGTAACAGAGTTCATAAGTTTATTCAACTCAAATGAGCTTCAGAACAACCGTCACTAAATCGCGGCGTCGCCAGAATAAATGAATTACGAAAATGTTGAACTGATGACATTTGCTATTAGTATTTAAAAAAATTGAAGAATTCAATTGAATTTTGAGCGAATATTAGTGACTGCAGGCTGGACACAAAGTTTGAAGTGTTGGTGAATAATTTCGTTGAAGGTGTCATGAGAGTCAATGTCCGTATATGATAGCATAAAATTGTTCCAAAAGTAGGCCAGAAATACATGCACACCATACGTTAATTTGCATACACTGTTAACCGAAAGTTTCGTGCGGAAATTTATATTGTTCCAATAAAATAAAGTGACTAATTTTCTCTCTTAAGGGGTCTAGTCACCCTGGCCACTCGGGAGATAGGTATATTTTTAAAAAATTCATAAGCTCGAGATCATAAAATGGAATATTTTCATTCTCTAACGCAAAGTCAGAAACGGCCTTTAACAGCATTTCTAAAGTATACGTTTTTTTTTAGCTCACCATAATTTCCCTAGCGGCCATGAACAAATTATCAAGATAACAGTTAAGCACCTGCCATACATAGGCACGTGTTGTGCAGATAGCCTTTACGGAAATTTCCGCCGCCATTTTTTAATATTTTGAACTGAAATTTATTTGAGACATTCTTGGAGCTGTTTCTTACCTTGTGTTAAAAAATGAAATTTTTTCGTTTTATATTTTCGTGTTTATGAATTTTTTGACAAAATACCCATTTTGGTATATCAACCCTGGATAGGTAATGAATATGGTACGAAAAGTATGAAAAAATTGTAGTGTATAAATATTTCTACCCTAAATATGACCGTGAAGGTTGAGAAGCATTGAGAATACTATTTTGGAGATAATCTCATTAAAATTTTTGGAATTTAAGATTAGTGCTTAGAAGAACATTATTCTCTCTTGGGTAGAATAGTACCATACCATTTAAATTTTGAAAAATATTTTGTACTGCTATAATATTCATATGATTCGAAACTGGAAATTTTGGATTTCTTTTTATGAAGAAATAAAAAATTGTTAAGAACAATCCTTTCATTGTTTGTTATCATGAACGGACATCGCAGTATTCCTCCTTCCAGGGATAGAAGTTTAGTAAGCGTTGATTCGAATGAGTTCAAAAAGTTGTCAAGGTCTTCCGGAAAACTAATCATCGTTATGAACACAGTCCGTGAACTTGAGTGTGAAATAGTGATATTTGATCATTTAGATAACCGAAATTTTTTAGTAGTTCCGGTCATGTGCCAAAATATTATTTACGTTCGGAAAACATATTCAATATTTCAAAAAGATAGGTTGAATGTGAAGAGAATAATTGATTTACAGAATAGTTAGATACTCAATGTATTCATTCAAACACTAGTTCATTAGACACAGTCAAAAGTTAAACTCATAACGAAATTAGAGAATATCTTGAGTTCACGTATTTTAATCATCAAAATCTGATGACACTTCTCCGGAGACTATATCTACGCTTCAACGATGACAACAATTTCTCATTAATTATTAACAGTTTTCGGAAGATTTATTTGAAAAAGTTAAAGGAAATAATTTCTAGATTCAAACTATCAAAAGATGTGTTACTAAATCAGAGTTAAAGAAGTCTCGGAAATATCTAGTGATTTGTGGACATTTTCCATCCAAAAATGTAAGTGGTCCATGGAGTCCCATCTCATATTTTGCCGTCATGCTTAGGATAGAGATGAGTTAATGTTACAATGTTTTCAATTTTTTCTATTACTCTTCAATATCCATACCATAAATCTCGAATGACATTGAAGAAGCAATTCGATTTGGAGTATTCGACTTACGATGAAATAGAAAGCAATTGCGTGTGCAGAATTAATTGTGAAGCTTCCAATGATTTCCTTCGTGGTTAGCTGATAGACTTAATCAAAGTCGTGGCGTTAATTTGGAATAGGAATCTTTCAATTATAATGACTTCAAAGTTACGATGTTCCAGCTCAGACGGTTGAACAGAGGAATATTTTCAATAATTAGAGGCAACAATTCTTTGAGAAACAAAATTTCGTGTGAATTAATAGATTTTCCGTGAAAACTGTTCAATTCACGACGGAGCAGAGTAACGTTTTAGATCAAAAATATAACTGCAGGTGTGGTCCTCAAATATTATATACTTATAGGTGAATTCTCTTCATACTATGTTATCATAATCCCCCTCTCAATAATGTTCTTGTCGGGAAATATAGGCGGGCTGGAACAACGGTCTTCATCTGTTAGCAAATAATTAATCCTTCATTTCTCATTTCGGGTTTCTTAGTCGTAACTGTCGTATTTTAATTCTTTTACAAGGTTTCTCATCAATTTCCTTATCTTGTTGGTTTTGGTTATCATTTACTTCCACGCGTGGAAATGCTCTACGAAAAACAATTTTCATACGTGAGCGGCAGGCAAGTTCACTGTGTCAGCTTACTAAATCATGCTGGTCTTCTGCGTTAACAACCCGAGTCGAAATTTTTCTGCACGTTTTGGCGTCATTTAGCGTAACACTTTGATGTTACATTTGCCGCCGAAATCTCGACATACGTTGCGGGCATTCAAACGCCAGAGAATTTGGCGTTGATCTACGCCTGCAATACGTCGAATTTTCATATTATCTTTCTTTTTCTTTCATCTCTTCTCTCTTTTCATCTCACAGAAAATAAACATTCCATGATCTTTTTCTCTCAATTAGGCAATAATACAAAAACTCATGAATCATTAGTGCTTCCTTCATTGAATTATAAGAATGTAATGATAAAAATGAATTTCATGAAGTGAGCTGGGGAAAAATAGGCCCTTCAAGAAAAATTTCAGAATAGAATTTCTTCAAATAGTACTATTGAAAAACGGAAGGGAAAAAAAGTCGGTGAAAAACATCAAATTTTTGAAGAAAAATATCAAAATTTGGAAAAGTTGGAAAAATCAAAATTTTGAAAAAAGTTGTGTAAAGAAAATTGGATTGATAAGAAACAAATTTAAAATTTTTTGAAGGTGAAAATCTGAAAAGATTTCGGTGCCTGAATTTTCCGAATTTCGTGTGAATTTTCTGAATTTGGAAAAGGCTAACTTTTAAAAATCTTTGGAAGGCAAAAATTTTTGCCTTCGAAAATTTTTTAATTTTTGAAAAAGTTGAAATTATGAGTAAAAATTTCAAAATTT
>JABSMS010014189.1:0-12613 GCA_018902275.1 Aleiodes sp. PSUC_FEM 10030003
GAAAAAAAAAAAAAAAAGTACTCATTTACAAATAATATTACAGTTAAAGTTTCAGTTATATACCGCTAGTTATATCGTATTGTACAAAAGTTTATACATTTTTACATTTGCTCTTTTTTTAATATTTTCAGGAAATTATGATTTCGCGTATAGATTTGAAGTGAATTATTCAATGACTAAATGGAAGTTCAAGCATTTGATGAAAATTTAAGGCCCTATTGCGTTGAATGATTTTTGAATGATAGAAAATTCAAGTTCATAAATTATTCAATTTATTATTGGAATTTGATAATTCAGGTAGTTTATTACAATTCCACTGCATATCGGATCTAAAAAAATCATATCGTCCTTCAATTTTTCATGAAGAATGAAATTTCAAGGATAATTCTGTCTCAACTAGAATTAAAATTGCGGTTTTAAAATTTAATGTAAATTTTGATATTGAATTTTCAGTTTTTGTAAAATGATGTACTTTTAAATTTTTAGTCATTCATTTTTCCATTTTGAATCCTTCCATAACATGCAAATGCACGTGTCACGCTCAATGTATTATGCATTAATGATAGGCTGTTAATAAAGATAAATTCTGATCCCCTATGAAATATTTATACATATGATATTCTTCCTGTGAATCCCTTTGAATTCACAAGATGCCAAAATGATTCTTACTTCCGTATCACGAACAATTTATTTGGTACTTTTATGTGTTGGTTTTATCCCCCCTCTTATATACGTTAGCGCTTTTGGACTCGGCTCATTGGATCCCGAAAGAGGGTCAGTCAGGTCGTGAATTTTTCCCCCAGGTCTATTCATGACAGAAATAAAAAAAGTGGCAGAGAAAAAAAATCATCTGCTTTTTCATAGCATTGCGAATAATTCAAATACAAATATATTCTGCCTTATCACACACGTGAAACAAAGGCCAGAAGGGGCGGACAAAAATGTCACTAAAAAAGGCAAAAAAAGCCTCAACAGAATAGCCATGACAATGCTACGAAATCTAGAGCTTCTCACCGTCCCTTTTCATTCTTTCGCCTGTCTTCAGAAACGAAATATTCCAAATTTCCTCTTGAATTTTTATCTTTTTTCATCTTTCACCCAAGAGATACTGGAAGTAAGGGAAAAGATTTTGTTACTAAAGGTGTTCTTTTGTTTGGACTTACCATTCAGAAATGTTGAGTGGCCTCCAAAGATACATCCACGTGTAATCTGTGTATACTGCCGTCCTTGGTACTGTAGCTTATCTCAGAACTTTATACGTTTCCAACTCCTCTTCATTTTTTCCACCTCCAACATCCCAACGTTCTTGAATTCCCTTGGAAATTTCATTCATCAGCGACTCGTATTATCCAGAAAACGATCATCTCGGGGCAATAAAAGCTCGCGCTTTTTCTCCTAATGTGAGCATAAAAAAAATCTTTATTTTCTAATCAAACACAATTTTTTTATTTCTTCGAGTTTCTTTTCCCAGGAAAATTTAATTGAGTAAAACATTCGTGAAGTTGCTCGGAGATTCCAGTAAATTCGAAAGACTAACTCATGGATTTTGGAGAAGCGAAATTGAGGGTAATGTAAAAGGTAGGAATTCAAAGTGAGGAAAGCATGTGGCGAGAAACAGAGCGTAAAGAAGTACTGCTGAAGGAAACGAAGAAAAGGGAAAAAGTCAACGAATATAAAGACACCTCGGATACATCCACGTATAAGTACACACGCGAGGCTTTATATTTTCTAGTTCGTCTTCTCCTTTTTTTTCCATTCAACTGTCTACTCTCAACTTATTTATTTTTCGTCTCCTCTTTTTTCTTCCTTCACTTTTCAACGCTCTCTCACACAATTCCTCTTCATATTCTCCGAGCTATATTTTATGTTACAATTTATTCGTTTTTTTTTCTTCTTTCTCAGCCAAGTTTCTCGTTCATTTTGTCCTCAAATACATTTTTCACTTTCATACCCAAGCCTATAGGGCTTCACAAATTCTTCGTAGTATCACATAGTATTGCCATGTTATTTAAAAATTTGAGGCATTCTTTGCCTCATATCTTTATTCATTCACGTGACTAATGCATACGTTCTCTTCTCTCCGTAAAATTCCGTTAAAAATCAGAGGAAAGTATTCTCTCATGAAGTTTTATGAACTGGACAATAAAGCGCAGTGAAATTAATAAAAGTTTGGAATATTAAACATTAAATTTCCATGAAATAAACTTCCTTTCAACGTTTGACCCTCTTCATTCGCTCAGTTAATAAATAGTTTTTGATTCGTTTACCCACAGTCAGGAACTTTTATGGCGAAGAAATGGAAGGGAAATGAATAAAAAAAACACAAAAAAAATGAAGAAAAAGAAAAAACAAAGTTTTCGAATCTCGTCGAGTGGGAATCGATGAAAATCCACAGGTAGGGAAGGGAGTAAGAGAGAAAAAATGCGTTGAACTCGTCAACCTAGATTTTTTTACTCATCCCACCGGTGTGGTTGCAGTTCTAAAAGTTTAAATTCCAACCAGTCAAGACTAACCTAGAGTTTCATCAGAGCACGATCGACGGTTTTATAGTTCTTTAACTCCCACTTCGACAATAGTTGTTGAACGCGTGGCAACTAAAGAGTGAAGGGACGACAGAGTTTGGAAGAATACAGAGGAGGAAAGATGTCGGAAGGAAAAACAAAAAGGAGTGAGTTGGTAGTGGCCGTGGTCTTCCATTTGACTTGGCCTCGTAAACTCTCTTCCCCCTGGGTCGTTATGCGGTCGTGCGAACCAGCGGTTTTGGATGCTCGACTTGGTCCCTTTTGTTCTATCTTTTTCCTCCCGGTGAATTTAAATTCTCCACCTCGACTCTTTCACCATTTTCTGCTACTCACCATCTCTTTCTTTGTCTCGAATTCACATTTCTACTATTCTTATTCTCTACTTTGTCTGATGTCTTTATCTACTCCAAGAGTCTTTTTCGACTCTAACAACTGACGAGCCAACGTCGTGAAAGTTAACGAGCGTTTCTTTTGTAGGGCTTTTTAATGTTCACGAGATAATGCATAAGTTACTGTTTTGTAGATTTATATCGAATGCATTAAATCCCGGGAGTTTTTACATTGACCCAATTATTTATTCAATTTATTCAACGAACTGTAAATTTTGAAATATCAAATCAAAAGATAAGCAGTAAGAAAAAATAAAGATTCTAACGAGACGGTTTGAGATGGAAGGTTTGTTAATGATACTGTTGAAAAGCTGAAGAAATTTTAGATTAAAAATATATATTAAAATGAACTTTTGAGAATTTTTGGAGATTTGACGATTCTTGCCAAAAATAGAACGTCTAACCCTTCGATTTTCTCATATTTCCGTCTTTTGCTGATATCTCCAGTTCTCGATATCGTAGCGCGAAAAGTCAAAAACCAGACAAAAGCTGAAGTTATTTGCTATCGATTCATGTGGTTTTGAACTGATTTTTCTCGATTTTAAAGGTAGTTATGGAGGAAAAACAAATTTTCAGAAAATACCATATAACTTGCTCAAAAATAATAAAAAATAGATTCAGAGCCATATAAATCGACAGCAAATGAGCTCACCTTTCCGGTGGTTCTTGGATTTTTGCGATACGACCATTGGAACCGAAGATATTTACAAAAAACTAAAAAATTCCACAAGAGGAAGCCTGAGAGGAATCGCTTTTGACCAAAAAGAGTAAAATTTTCCAGAAATTCCAGAAAATGAAGTATGACATACGTTTTTCATCGGAAATTTCCTTAGCTTGTCAATGGAATCATCGATGAAATTCTATTCCACATGCTTTCCTTCTTTTTCAAAGATTTCCGTTACTTTCAATACTCAAATTCCGACTGAAATCCAATACGTCCATTTTCCCCACCTTTTCCTATTCGATATCACAAAATATTCTAAAGCCGTCAGAACGAGTATTCACTATTTCTCTCTTTCTTTTTCCTTTTCAATCCTCCACTTGCATCAATGACAAATACACGTCGTCGTTTTGCCCCGACTTGCAAAGACGTTACATGCAGAGGCTAAGTGAAGTGAGTCTACCGTCATAGCAAAATAGTAGTGGAGAGACGGAAACGTCGTTGAGTTTACGTTTGCCGTTTTCGTAAAATCCTCAAGAATATACATATCCAAATGGTAGTGACGAGAATTTAATTCACGTCATTTTATCGTTTCCACTATCGTGATAAAACTCGATCCTTCTCTTTTGAGGCTAACAATAAGTAAATTTGAGGGTAGACGGCACTTTATTTCGACCAAGCTTGGACCATTGCTGTGTTTCAGATCTCATTTGACTCAATTCAATGGGTAATTGGTCTGAAGGTGAGTACCTGTCTGACCAAAATGTTTCCTTTACCACTTGAGAAATACTTGGTAGAAGTACTTAAATGGAAGATTGAGAGCCAGTGGTTAATGCGGTATGGAGATGTTTCTGCAATTTGGTTAAAGTGAATAGTGGAAATTTGTCACAAATGTCAGTTGAAGCAGTTCAGCTTTTTTTTCACCCACATTGCTACACTTCTCCCTCTCTCTCTCTCTATCCACCTTTCTCTGAGTTTGCTTACAGCTTTTTCAGCCTTTAAAACTCGAGACGTGTACGAGAAAAGTTGAGGAGTACTGCAGTAAAGTCAGTATTAAAGCATCAAAAAGTTTGTTCCTCCCATTTTTTATTTTCAATGAATGCTTTTACAATTGCAGAATATCAGTAAGACCAACAAACCGATTGTAATCGGTTTAACTTGTTTTTCATGATGAAATTTAGTTTCAATTTTTCACCTCCACCAATACAAGTGAAAAATGACGTTTTTTTTCCAAATTAAAAAATGAATACATCACAAGTCACAATGTAATTACCGAATAACCAGACGGCTGGATCTAATCGCAGTAAGTTTGTGTGTCCCCGGATGAAAATTAAAGCTCCACCCCTTAATGAATGTGTTCAGCTAGAGCCCACGAGAGAGGGATGAGCGGGAGTGAGGGAGGTGTATCTTTGCACTGCGGGATATGGTAAAAGGGGTAGTAGGTGATATACGAATAATCGTCGGGATATTAACGAGAGTTTATATCACACGCTCTGTGGCACCAGTGTATATTCATGTACACACACATATTGGTGAACATGTGGGACAATGGAGATGAGGTGAAAAAAAGGAAGAAAAGTTGTGGCCAACAGGGATGAGGTTTAATTTAATAAGCCGTAATACTCTGGACTCTGCGCTATTCCGTAAACTCTGGGAACTATCTACCGTACATGCTCAGCCTTTTCATCGGTATGTAATCCACCTCATGGCGGAGTAAACAGATCGTGATAAATAATCGTCGAGCAAAAATTCTCGAAGCAATTATTTCCGAGTGATTAATGGAAATAAAGGAAACTTGGGGAGGAAGAAAGTTAAATGAAAAGAGACAATTAATTTGATTGTTCGGTATGAATTAAATCGAGTTTGCGGTACATTTGCATTTCTGTGTGTTATTTTATTAATATATATTTTTTTTGTTTCACTTTTTGTATGTATACCTGACTCAATAATTCATGGATAAAAAAACACATTAAGAATTCTTTATTGCATATTCTATACAAACACATTCGGAATAATATTAAACTTGAAATAAGAACCATCCTCTAATTGTTTCATGGAAATTGAATGAGCTGTGGAAGCTTTTGAAGCTCTCTTACTTTTTCTCATCTTTGTATTCCCCTATTCTCTCATTGCTTTCTTGTACACATTTATCCTCAATAATTCATGAATGGAATATAGAAAGGGGGGATATATACGTGAATTAAAATACCCTCCCTCCCCATTTGTGGTATAAACTTCGTAAGTGTGTATAACCACAAAAATACCAAGATAGACGCACACACAACCATTCAATGCAAAAATGTAAAAAGAAGAATGAGAAGAGGAGATATAAAATCTCGAGTGTTTTATTCTTTTGGTAAGAGTGTTTCCACTTAACTCAACTGTGAACGAGGGAGGGAAATGCCTCCATTCCCTCAAGCAATTTTTAAGTGTATACATGTGAATACACAATTTTTGTTCATAGTTAAAATCATTTGTTTTTTCTTCACTCCTCTCCTTTTCATTGAATTTTGAACAACGTTAACTACAAAAGTTCACGTGTTGCCTCGAAAGTGGGTAGATTAAAGGGACAACAAAGAGAGTTACAGAATGGAGAGAGAAGTGTTTATACGTTTTTATGGGGCAAAGGGAGTTCTCGTTATGTACACTAGAAGGTAGGGTGTTATATTCTCAGCAACAAAGCCAAAATCCAGTACCTCTGGTGACGCCACTAGTCCCCAACGTTTTGTGTTTGTGCGCCCTCCGGCCGTGGCTCTTTCCACTGTCGTCGTGTAATACCACCCATCCTCTTTTTCTTTTCCTCCTCAAATTCTATGCATTCTCACCTGTGCTCCTTTCACACTTTCATTCTTCTCTCTTTCTCCCTCGCATATATATGCGGATCTTTCCACCTTTACAAGTTTCACTAGCTTTAGCATAACAATACTAGGGACTAGGTATCGGGATCAGCTTTTGACTGTGAAAAGCACCAACCAAACGATAAACCCAGCAAACACTACGGGAGTAGGTCCACAGGGCCGCGGAGTTATTGCTGTCACTGCTCATGCTGGTTTGCACACTGCCAATATAAGCCACATGAGGATAAAGAGGAATGAAGGAAAAAAGGAGAAAAGAGAAGAGATTGTAACTGAATGAATGGGAATGTGCGGAATTTTATGTGCCATCTTTCTTGCATATCTCCTTTATATAGTCGCTATAGGATCAAAAGGGCGTAAGTGCCATTCTTTCTTGCTGAATAAAAGAAAAAGTCGTAACTTAGGATTCTTATGAAAAAAGGAATGTAGATTCAATTTTTGTATATTTTTAAAAAATGGCACTTACGCCCTTTTGATTTTAAGACTCTTGCAATTCTCCGATAAGCAAAATATACAGGCTTTTTTGTTACGCACGATGGTTTAACTTCTTGTGTTATTTTTTTTAGTATTAAAACATTTTTCTCTTCATCTTTTTTTCCATTGTTCCATGTAAATTCTCACCCCTTCAGATCTAAATTATCCTAGAACAGCGGGGGTGCCAAGAAGCAAAGAATGAGGGGTTGAAAAAAATGTGGAAAAAGGATGTAGCATAATAATAAAAAAAAAAAAGAGCACGCTGGGTGCGGACGTGCGAAAAATATGGGAGAAATTGTCCCGGGCTTTGTGGGGGGAAGATGTGAAGAGGTGAAAAAAAAACGGGGTCGAATAAATACAGAAAATATTTTTAAAAACTGTGAGAATGGATGAAAAAATAAAAAAGTTCTGAGAGTACTTGACAACCAGCAGTCTGAGCCTGATGACCCGATAAAAATGTATTAAAAAAAAAACCTTGGACTGTATAAAAATATTCTCCGTGAAAATATATGAGGTGATTTTTTAAAAAATAGCACTTGACCGTAGGAATTCGCGTTTATTCATTTCAAAATGATGAATAAAAAGTAGCATTGTCAAAATATTTTAGTTGCATGTAACATAACTGCAGATTTTATTGTTTATAATTTCATGTTTGAATTAAATAAAAATGACAAAAATTCTACCGTGAAATTCAACGATAATGAAATTTTAAATGAAAGCATTCCACTTAGCTAGATTAATTGAAACTTTTATTTATGGATGATAAAATAAATAGGACACGGAAATCGCGAAAATTATGGAACAAATGAATATTATTCACTGGGAGTAAGAAATAAATGTGAATTGAGTTATATATTATCATCAGAAGCATACAACTAGGTGATTGTGAAAACAGGGGCTGAACAATAATAAATCGAGTGTATAGACATCACCAATGTATGGGAGAATGTCACTCAATAATTTTACCACAGGCTCATAAATCTCACGGTTTCACAATATGAAAGTCAGAAAGTTTTGCCTCAGTTGATAAACCAATTATACGTTTTTCCGCTTTCTCTACATATTCTTCGACTTTATTTTTTCTCCAATAAGATTCTCAAGAGGACCGAATTGACATGAGACGGCCTTAGGGTATGCGTTTGATGGAGGGACAGACAGATATACTGTGTGCGTATATATTTGCCGATAGTAAAGTGGGCTTTCATCATTCAACTGTCACTAGCCCGCGGGCTGAGATCCATCCTATACTCATTCCCAACCCTTATCCCAGGCGATACCCCATACTTCTATCATGTCAAAGCCATCTATGTTAGATTCCTCCTAACTCCTCCCTCTTGCCCATTATTCTACTATCTTGTCCCTTACACGTTTCTCAAATCTTCGTTGAGAAATTTCAAAGTACCTGTTCTTGATCGTCAAATATATATCATCTACAATGAAACTCAGTGAAACTACATTTATTGAATGAAATAAAAATTTAAGCGAAAAGTAATTTTGAATGAACATTCTCTTAATTTTTCTTTATTGAATGACAATGTAATTTTGGGAATGCAATATGGCAGCTCACTGTAGAAAGTTTGTTACAAATGAAACCAACTCACCATTACCTGCTCCAAATTCTTCCATTCATTTTTTAATTCTTCTTTTATGTACTATACTATTTTTTTCCCCTTGTCTTTTTTCCATTCTTTTTTTATTATTTTCCCTTGATTTTTTTTTGCCTCACTCTGGTGCTTTTGCTCTTGCCATGTCCTGCCATGGAATTTTTTCATCTCTACACTCACATACCTATTCATACACAGACACACATACTACCCCACCTCTTTTATTTTACAATTTACGAGCGCGTCGTTCGCGAGCAGTCGGGCGTACGCGAGCACACCTCGTTCCAACGACAGTCCTCTATGGGTACTATATAGGGTTGGTAGTAGAGGACAGAAAAAAAATGGGGACGACCGCGCGTCGTGATTTACAGGCGGATCATAAGCGAGAGGAATCGACGATTTATCGTGAAATATTGGTACTCGTAAAATGGTACAGTAGAGTCTTTTACTCTTCTATTTATTTCTTCTTCTTTCACCTTCGCTTTATACATTTGTTATCTTATATATATTTTTTCCTCCTTTTTTTTACCTTTATCCCCAACGTTTTGTCCAATAGTCTTCCTACTTCCATTTTATCTCAATCCCCTCTACCACCTTTCTTTTCTTTATCAACCTCTCCATTGTTTTCGTCCATTTCCACCACATTTTGTTCGACACCATGTTAGGTAGAAGATCGTTACGAGTTCTTACATCCATCGAGCTATATCCACTCTCACTAGTTTCCTCGATTCCACCATTTATCTTCGTGAATTGACCCACTCGTGTACCATTTGTACCTACATATATACAAACTTTTCCCTCCCATATAAATACAATTGAAATTACACGACTTGCATTCTCATCATGCACAAATTGTAACGATGCACTTCATTGAAAGATATTGGCTGTAATGAAATTCTATTTCAATCAAGGAAATACGTAGGAGAAGTCTTGTAAATGATAGGTTCCCTTTGAGTGTCCCTGATTCTTTTCTCTCGCCCTTCGAAAGATTTCAAAGGTGAGTGGGGAAAGTTTCATTAACGACAGGTCGTTTCGAAGCTTGAAACAAAACGGCGAGGATCCAATTACAGAATTTTCATTCAGTACAAGCATGTCCCAAGCGTCCGAAAGATATTCCAACCAAGAGGTCTCGTGAGTTTGCTCTCTGTCTCTCTCTCTCTCTCGGTTTGCGTGGCAAAAGTGGGCTATACAATTCCGTATCAGCGAATAACATTTTGAGTATGCTAACGGTCCCTTGTAAATAATAACAATAATGGCATAACGAGTAGAGGATGAGCAAAATAGTAGTTGGTAACATAGAGTGTTGGCTCTACATTTCTACCTCTCATTTTCCTTTTTAGCATGTGTATCACAAAAGTGAAATGAGATAGAAGTACAAAAGCGAGAAACTTGAATCACACTGTTCTTCCAATTTGCATGTAAATATTAACGATTCACTCCCTCCTGTGGCGTCTCATCTCTCTCCAGACTCTCTTTCTGCGTTTTCTCTCTTATAAAAGATGAATGAGGAAAAAGAAAATCAGCAGGATAAAGGAAAGAAAAAAAAATTAGTTGACCCAAATTGTTCACTGAGAATACTTGAAAATGGAAGATGATCTTCTCACTGGATAATTGTACGACGATAAAAAATAATTGTAGCCGACCAATTACTCGTTAGAGTTTCTCATACATAGTGACTTCATCCATGGGGTAAAAGGGAATAACGTAAGTAGGATGGGGGAAGCTGGTATGAGTTCTATGCTTGGTAATCGTTGCAGCAGCGGGATAAAACCAGCTAACGGTCTATGGGATCCGACGGTAATTTCACGGTTCGACGCTCAAGCTCTGGGCTAACCATCGTTAGTATTATACTCCCTGGAACCCCACCTGTATATACTACACCTCTCCACCTCTGGCTGTCCGCCCCTTCAACCTCGTATGGGGAAACACACGTTGTGAAAGTATACACCGAAGTTGGTAGAAACATAGTTTGGAAAGAGAAACGTGAGAGCATTCCCCTCGTCTCCACGTATTACGATTACGGGATTGTTAACCCGTTTGTATGATGCTTATTGTTATGTAATGACTGCAACTTCATCATACCCTTTATATTAAGGATTTGATTTTACTGGGTAATTAACTCCCAGCGAAATGAGTGAGAAACCAAGGCGAAAAAGGAAAATTATCCCAATGAATTTCACCCAAATCCCGAATGACAGAAGCAACAAATTAACGGCTCCACGGGGACAATTTTTTTCATGAGACAAGAGCAATGGCAAAAATCGTTTATATCACAGTGTTTATAGGTAACACGTGCACTAGAGTAGGTGGGGTGAAATTGTGGTCGGACGTTGGCGCATAGATAAGCAGCCGAGGACCATTGGGAGCGATACAGCCAATTGGATCTGAAACGAGTAATGGCCAATTGGGGAGGCACACCAACATCATACTGACACTCTCTTCTCTTCCTCATCCCCCTCTCCATACATCTCTCTCTTTCTCATGTTCTCCCTCACTCTTGCAGCAAAATGCAACGACCTAACCAGACTTGAATGATGCACGTCGCGGGCACGGCTTTCCAAACGTGATTATAAAGCCTGATCGGCTTGTCCATCCGTTCATCCATCATCAATGTTGGAACGAAACGAGAGGTTACCATCCTAGTATATATACTCACTCGTTACCGATATCAACATTTGGTATACGATGATCATCATCATCATCATCATCATGGCAATACCCGTCTCCTCTGCAAGTAATGTACGGATTATGTTATGGGGAGGGAGGGGGGGGGGCATTTACCGGTGTAATGCGATTCCAGGGGCCCTCCAATACCGATGTTGTCGCATGTACAAGCATTAAACTGATATACTACCAAATATTGGATAATAAGTATTTTCAATTTCATCTTCAAGTTATGATCAGTAATATAATTCAGTGATTTATGGGCATTTGATTAACATATTTCATGGGTTTGTTCCAATTGCATTGACTGCAGTAGATACTATTCCAATTATGTTGTCACATGATATCATATAGAGATAAATATTGCCATGAATAATGCCAGCATTCTCCTATGATTTACCGATTCGAAAACACAGTCAATTTAACCGTTTGTTGGACGTGTCGTATTTGACATAGGGAGATATAAAATTTCGAAAGTAAATAACTTTTTCAAGAAGCGATATGGGAAAACTACCTCGATCGGTTCAGCTCGTTAAATCGGTGTGGGACATCGATGTTCCGGTTAATTAAGCTAATTAGAGGAGACCACAGTAAACGCACACACCGTCGCCCCTTTTCCCCCATTCAGGTAGCCGTAGAGGGGAAAGCTGATCGTTGAGTCAAGTGTACAAAGGGGAGCAGGGATTTCGATCAAGAGTATAGGTAAGGGGGGTAGTTTGAACAGGGTAGAATACACGAGCAAGGGGAAAGTGGATGTTGCACAAGCGATATCTCCTGACCATTGTGTACGAACGCGCTGTTACGGTTCGATACACGCAACGCCGACGATTCATTGGGTGCGCGCATAAATTTCGCGCGGCTCGCGAAAACGTTAAAAGGGATATGTAGAGAAATAGAGAGACTCGATGATTTGGCGAATGTTGATTGTCGTTTCGTTCGCAGCTCGTTATCACGAATAATGTAAACTAATTCTCCCGCTCTCGAGAAAAAAAATTTACCGCATCTTCTCATGTGTTTGTCTCATCCATCATTCAACATTTTAGGATCAAACTATCGTCATAACCTATTCAATTCTACTCCTCTCTTCCACTTTTGAATAAACTCATCCCCACTCTTAACCACGTGGAATCTACGCGTTCATTATCGGATATTCCCTACACTAGCACCACTACTCCTCTACTCGGATTTCCGCGTGTCCGAATGGCCATTCCGACTGACAACTATTGGCACTCGCACTGACAATCAACCAGCCCCTTCCCACTTCATATTTCCTATTCTCGCACTCCTGCAGCCCCACGAAAATTTGGTTTTAAATCAAGCCACGAGATCGAATGACGTACACTCTAAAAAAAATATACTACTGACAAGTATACATTTATACTGAACAGTAGTATACTCATGAAAAGTATAAAAAAATACTAGTGGTGAGTATAATGTGAATACT
>JABSMS010014200.1:0-12612 GCA_018902275.1 Aleiodes sp. PSUC_FEM 10030003
CGTGTTTCCCCCCCCCCCCACCCTTTTCTATTCATAGCATGAACCACCACCCTATTTGACCTTCACCTAAATTGCGCCTTGTCTTTTACGCACGTGTCATAGCCTTCGGCCTTGTGATGATTGCTTTTTCATGTCGATCAATTTGTTGCCAACGCAACTTCGCCCCAGATAAATATAACGTTGGGGAAATTTCCAATCCTTTCGTGACAGTGAATGTTATTTTGTGGGACGTACGTATTTGTCGTATTTGGGTCACATTGTCAGTCAATATGTTCCTGGGAGAGGAAATTCAGTTTAGAAGTAGGAAAAAAAAGTTAGCTAAGTCGACTTCACTTCCATTCGGATTTTTCTGTCACTTTTTACGTATTTTAAGGTGATGCTACAATAGACAGATGCCATCATTTCACAGTGGGTCGCACAGATCAATGAACCCTTTTCATGGTAGAATCATCTTTCCCGTTCTGACTGGTGGAAACAGCAGTGGAACGGCCTATTCCGAATCATTCTCAAAATTGTCAGTAGATGGCGAGATATTCTCGCAAGAGAACATGTTTTTGGAGGTAATGATAATCACTATGACGAACGATAAATAGCCAGGAATCCATAATCTATAAGGACAAGGGGATATCGAAACCACAATAGATTATATCTACGAACTATTAAGTATTGCTCTGAGAAAATATCAGTGTCGATGACCTTTCAGTTTCCCATCTTTGCTATGTTATGTTCATGGTTTGAAGTGCATCTTTCGAGATATTGCGAGTTCGATTGTGCTCCATGAATCCGCCATGTTCGATCTTCAGCCATTGTGAGTATGAATTGACGAAAAATTTTAGGTAGAGTCGATATCGGGAGGTCAAGTCTCTGAAAACCTGATTCAGACTGCTCTCAAGGGCAGTTTCAGGTTTATCTCAGGACCTCATTCAGGTTTTGGTAATTCCATGACCAAATTCGCACAATTGAAAAGACTTCAACTTTCCGAAAAAACGTAAATCCAATTTCGGGGGACGCCCGAAATAGGATGTCAAAACCAATCAATTCAGCTTTTTTCAAAATCCTAAAATACATTTCTATTATTAAAAGTCAAACTTTTCCAGCAAAAAAAATCCGATCCCTCCCTCAAGTTTCCGAAGTACAGATCGCAGTCAACTTCACCATAAAAGCATTGACTCCCCCTTATCTCTCAGAGTACAGAAACTAAATGACTCCCGTGGGTGTCTTCATCACCGGAAATTTCCTCACTTCCCCAACAAGATCAACTCCGAACCTTCGCCTTCTACCAGTGCAGGACATGTCCATGAATAACTATGAAATCGGATGAACTTTGAATGAAGTGCTTCACCATAAAAAAAGCAGAATTGAGCTTCCTCCATTGCTCTGACGATTCCCACCATTTTAGCATGAATCACAACGCCCTTTGTTCAGCATTCTGCTCGCCTCCCTTCATCAAAGAGCGCATCACCTTTCCACCGATTTTCGCAAACATTTGACTGTAAAACCTTTTTCTCCACAGCGAAAAAACGAAAATAGACGTAATAGAGATAGAAGATGTTGAGTGTTTGAGATTGAAGAAGTTGTGTTCTCATAAATCACGGAAAATGATTCCGCCTTCATAAATCCTAAAGGAGCATACAAAGTTGCAGGAATAAAAAGAGGGGGCGCTTTGTTTCACATCAGTTTGAGGAGTAGCGATGGTGGAGGACGAGAAAAACGATATATTGAGAGAGAGAAAGCGTCCTTACTCGTCTATTTCTCGCAACAGCTTGCCCATAACTCTAGTGGCAAAGGAGCAATGGTTCGAGTTATTTTCAGCAAGGGGAAAAAGGGAGATGAGAAATACAATGCATTTATATTCAGTGCATGCATCTTAAACGTGGCTTATGCTAATCGCTTCTGATTACATCTATCCGTGTATCTGTCTCTTCTTGCGCGTAATAGTGTCATTTTATGGAACATTGCGACGGTGGTGAAGAAAAATTGAGATAAAGAATTGTTAAGAGAATGAAGAGAAGAAAAGAAAATATGAAGCATTCGTTCTCCTTAATTTTTCTACTGCATTTTATTTCTAGCTCCTCGTATTATCATTGTTTACTTCTGTTTTCTTCAATACATCACTTTCGTGGATTTCTGGATATTTCTGATGAATAATCCTGGAAATTGAAGATCCTCCTGAATTCTTCATGGGACAATGAATATTCATGGCAAATTGTGCAGGAAAGTGAGGTTCTTCTTTAATTTTGTGTGATCACAATGGAATTTCTTCTGCGACATTAGATTTTAATAGGATTGATAAGCGAGACGCTTTTATTCTCTTCGGAAATTTTAGACACGTGCTATGAATATGCAGAGCTCATTCTTTGGTCTCGTGAAAATTTCTAAGAATTGAGAACATTTTTCATTTGAATTTTTAGTAAATTCTAATTTTCAAATGCAAATGGAGAATTTATCACGGGTGTCCGTGATGTCCCGGAAGAGTGGAAGATTCGGTTCAATATTAATATTGATTATGATCCTAGGGCATTACAGAGAGACCGATACTTATCTACAAAATTTCATACGAATATCGATTGCTTCACAAAAAATCTGATTATATTTTTACATAATTGCATGAAGGTAATCCAAGTACCATCAATAGTTTCGTACTGACCGCACTACATTTTGAGATTCTCAATAGTCAAAATTGTTAATTAAATGACGTCATAAAAATTTGAAAAAAACCGTAGATGATCAGCATTACTCAAATTACAGTTTGTAGTATATAACTTTTTTTTAAACATTCAAGATTGTTTACAACAAGATTGTTTAAACTTTCGGGAACCTCATTTTTTCTTGATATATCCCTTCCTGCTGAAATTCTGAATGAAAATATTCATTACGATTTTTAAAAAATGGTTTTGAGGGTAGAAAATTGAGTGTTTATAAATTATATATGAAAAAATATCTCAATATCCAAAAAATTATTATTTAGACTTTTCTTATAAATTTTCCTTACAAATTAAACCTTTCAAATTTTTTTGAGATTTTTAGAATATTTTCTCATGGTTTAAAATAGAAAATTCAATTTCAACACTGGAACTTTCCGAATTTTAACACTGAAACAATACCAAAATCATTGAAAACTGTCCAGTAACTCAGAGTCAAATTGGGCTCGAATGATAACTCCAATGTGTAGCTACGATTCGAAAAGATTTGAAAACAATAGTGCTGAAGTAATTAGATATCCTTAAGCTAACGAAGAATTTTCAATTATTAATTTTCGGAAGATGATTGTTCTACTTGAAAGAATTTAATTTTTAGATTTTTTTGTGTAATCTGCATCAAGTTCGAAACCCATCCTGTTAGAAGTATAAGTATATCCACTGAATTACGAATGTGAGCCGAAGCGTCAGAAAAAGGCAATTCTTTTCTAATTATTTACTTCATTGACCTGCATGGATCGAAGATGGCCGTCAAATCCAAAAATGTATTTACTGTTAGAAAAATTATATTTATCCGTCAATTCAAGAAAACCTGAGAATTGAAATACTCCCTTAATCTTCAGGAATTTTCGATTAAATTCCATCCATGGGTGGAACAGTGCACTTTGAAGCTCAGTATCTTCATCCCGGATTATATATAACGAAACATTTTCGTTTCAGTTGAAATTCTAAATTAATGCCACGTACACGTCGAAAATTGTGAAAACGGATGCTCTGACAGGAAGCTTTGCGCCTGTCTTTTTCTTTCAACTACTAGTGGAGAAAATCAAAATCTTCCAAGAGGGAGACACGCGTGAAGGATTTCGCAGAAAGACTTCGAGGGTCGGTGAGGCACTTCGTTGGGAAGGGCAGAGGGGGAGGATGCATTGGGGGATCGAAGTGAGGAAATGACTCACATCGTTATAAATACGTTTTTCCCCGATATTTATTAAAACCAATCGTGTGAACTGACGTCGGCGGAGATTAAATGTAAACTGAAAATTCATGTGGGTATAGTGCGGGATGTGTGAGTATAGTTGGCGAGGAAATGCAAAATCCGTTGGATTTTTGATTCACAAAATGAAACGAAGAGAATAAAATTTCACTTGCTTTGAATACTATGAATTCATAAAATTCGTCTTAATAAAAATTTTTGATTATCAATTGATTTGGATGCAATGAATTTCTTTAAGTCGTCGCTCTAAAATCAAAAGGGCGTAAGTGTTATTTTTCTGGCTGATTGATGAAATGGCGTGAGTATTCTAATGAATAAATGAATGTCGATTCAATCTTTGTAGATTTCTTAGAATTGGCACTTACGCCCTTTTGACTCTAGGGCGACGAAATCTATTAATCCGCAGGAAAATTATATTCACCACTTTATTGCTTCAAGTAATAAAGATTTATGAAAAAAATACATTAAAAATATATAAAATGACAAATAAAAAACGTAATAAAATACAGATGGAGAGTTTTATCACTTTTCTGCATTTCTTTGCCTCATTTTTTCATCATCGAGCGTGATGGGATCTTTGTAGGGACGCTGGTAGTGAAGAAGAGTATATAATAAAAATCACAGGTGGCATGTCGTTGAGTACTCGCGCAAAAATGAATTGTGAGTAAAGTTTACGTTCTTACTCAATATTACGTTGAATTTTACCTCCGATGAGTTAATATAAAAGGAGTGGCAGAATAATGTAAGAAAGAGAAATGGAAACATTAATAATGAAATGAAAAATCGTCAATATGGAGGGAAATAAAGCCATTATTTATCAGGAGAATTCCTATAACAACTATTCAATATTTTTTTAATCAAGATTTGTCCTTCCACTCAATGATTCCATGCAATCGGATTTCAGAATTATTGAAATCAATCATTTCAACTTCAACTTCCGCGAAGTTATCTATTGGAATTTTATTGAATCAGTGAACTGATTGATTGAATTTAGTCAAAGAAGGACGTTTATAGTAAGTCGGCTGACGAATGAACAAGTACCATTGAATAAACGAAGCTTGTTTCTAGATGAAATCGGTATTTTTAGTATCATTTTCAGGATTTTATTTTATTTTGATACACAACCTTTCAAGAAATAATTATTTCCACGCTTGTTATCTTCACTTTGAACATTTTAGTTTAGATCTACCAAAACTATGAATAATCACAAAAAATACGTATCGCTCCATTTTAAAATCTTTTCGCGTCTGAAAAGATTCCCGAACAGTCGCATGAAACGGAAAATCAGGGTGAAAACTTCTCGTTTGAATGAAATATCGAGGAAAATTCATTCACGACAATTTTTTTCCTACCTCACTGTTTTTGTCTGGAAACTTTTGCATTCACGCAATCGTCAAACGGAGGAGAAAAAAAAACCTGCAGATGTTTTAAAGAGATTAACGTTTGAAGTGATAAATTCGCTGAAACGGAATTTGATGAAAAGCTTGTTGAGAAAATCTATTGAGTTGAGCCTCTCCTTGAGCAATAAATTATGAAGTTTTTCATCTCACGTATTTTTCTGCTTGATGACACATTAATTCATAATTCACGGCTGCGGTGAGTATTTTAATAAAATTATTCTTATTATTTAAGTAAATTCTTCCATAGATGGGAAGTGAACGGAGAGAATCTATTTTCCGGCAATTTCTGGGATATTAGAAAAATAAATTTTTAGAGAATATATTTTTTCATTGGTGTCATCATTTACTTGAAAAACGACAATTTCGACTCATTGCAGCAGATTTTCTTTGTGATCATAATAGTAAAATGCACGAAAAACTCCTGAGGAGTAATTTAAAAGGATGGAAATTCAATCCGAATAAAACTTTCCATCGGAAAGAAGAAGGAAGAAACCTTGAAAAGATAACGTTCATCGATTAAAATAGCATTGAGAATTTTCCTCAAGTGCATGGATAATTTATGAGGAAAATTAATTAATGTAGAAAATGTTTCCTCATTTTTTTCATTAATTACCAATTCTCATTGATTTTCCATGAAAATTGCAAGAATTATTCGAATTTATTTGAATAAAATTTTTCGAAATATGATTTCTCGTAGAAAATTCAAAAAGCATAATTCTCGAAATTCAATGACTACGCAAATTTTTCCACTAGATTCAAATATTCCAATTTGAATTGAAAATTAAATTTTTCTAGGAAAATAATGAATTACACTCTTCATTGAAAAAGGAAAATGGCACGTACGTCCCTTTGATTCTACGTCCACGAAAAAATCGGTAAAAAGTTACGATCATTTCAGAATTAATCAATTACGGGAAGTATGATGATTACTCAAATGGAAGATTATATTAATTATAAACGCCGTCAAAATCCAAGCAAATTGAAAAAAATAGCGAGTTATGTCATGCGAAAAAATGGAAAACAATTGCTCAGTTCAAAATTCAATTTCACCAGTGAATGAACCCAATTTTGTTTCGTATGCTATTCCACGACTCTTAATAAAAAAACATTGATGTGATTTTTTCGTGACGAATTTCAATCCAAAACAGAGAAAAATAGCACGAAATAATAATGAAAATAATTACTCAATTTAAAGGTGACGTTCGTTCAGTCACAGGCATTGCATTCAATTTTTTTCCAGATCCGATAAATTTTCGAACGATAAATTCCGTGAGATTTCAAGTCAACTGAAAATGGTGGAATATGTAAAAAAAAAATTGTTGAATTTCAAATAATAATTTTCTAACGGTGTGATCCGAATCTGCATCACAATTGCTGGAAAATCAATTTCTGCCTGACCCAAAGCGACGGAAGTTGAAAGTAGAAAAAAAATACGCAGGATCGATAGCTACAGTAAGAGAGGAATCCTAGGATTTCATCAATCACTTCTTTCGACAAAGAGTGATTAAAACAATCAAATTTCCATTTCTCTGAAAAAACATTTTTTTTGAGCAATACGGAAGAAAAATGCTTGAATCAAGCGAGCGAACCGACTTGATTCAAGGCATACAGTCCACTTCGATCAAGCCTCTGTAATCTCAGAAAACCGCATAATCGGGTCAATTTTTTCTCTGACAAAAATTTCTCGGAGATTATTTTTCCAATTTTTTTTTCACGTTCAAAAATTGACAAACATAACAAATTCAATAAAATTACTATGAATTCGCGAAGAATTCTTTTTCTATTTTTTTTAGTATTTTTTTCCTCTATCCGCTAAATCAGTTAAACCCGAGCTGATTCCCGGCTAAAATCAAATCGTTTTTCGGACTTGAATCAATCCTTTTTCCGGCTTGACTCAGAATTCTTGAACCTAGTCTATAATAATAAAGAACTTTCTGCGTTGATTCACCCAGAAAAGGCTTGATCTAAACCTTCCATTCGGCTTCATTTGAGCCTTTTCCAGTAGTTCTTAATAGGGATGCAACGAATTTTATTTTCAAACAAACTTCCTCTCAGAGTTCAAGCGGCCAAGAATCTCAGCCCACGCAGCACATATGTCTCTTCTCCCCCGTTGCTTCATTCCATTTTACATTCCTAAATATACGAAAATTTCATAAGTTCTCATCAACACTATCGTTTTCAATCAAATCAAGCCTCTCTCCAGCTTGAATCAAGCCTTTTCCAGCTTGAACCAATCCTTCTTTCTGGCTTGATCAAGTGTGTTCAGTTTTGACCCGAACACGTCCATAATAGTCCCGAATCAAGCCCCAAATGAAAGGTTTGAATGAATAATCTAAATGCTCTCGAAACAATCCGTATTTCCGTTTGAATTAAGACTTTTCTCTCTTGAGGCGCGGGGGGGGGAGGGTATACACCAATTTCAGAAGCACAAAAATTAATCGTTCGCTTTTTTTGTCGCAAGACTATCGATTTGCTAAATCCAACATTCTCTATTCATTTCAGCCTTTGATAGTTTTCAGATTGTGGCTGATTCACCGTCGCCAATTTCTTAAAAATAAGAATTAACAAAAACTCACTCTATCGAGATCCAAATCCTGCGTCTGTATTTCGTGACATCTAAATGATTCACTGATACTATCAGCCCACGTGGTTCCAACGATAAAAATCACAATTATCCACCACTTCATGATCACTTTATCCCTTTCTATGCCGAACAAATCAAAAGATTCGAAATCAAAATCTCCGTAAAATTCTCAATTTTTTTTTATCACCCGTGAAAAGTTTAATGACACCCGTAAATTTTTTATTCACAATGTATTGCAGTAACTTTCAGTCCATCAATTTTATTTGAACTATCAATAACGGCAGTTTTATGAGCTCTCAACTATTGAATTATTTTCCAATTGTATTACTAATTTCCCGCAAATTTTATCTATAAGTAATTTGTCAATGATGAATCCATATAAATCACAGAGATGAAAATCGGATTCCAAAAGAAATCATGAAACGAAACTCGAGTAAAAAGGATCCACAAAAAAAATTGAAATGTAATTGGATTGGAATATCCTCGACGCTCATTCACCCTGTTCGCGAATACAATTGAACGTGATCTCACTCTGCACGCTTAAATTCTGTACATCTATATCGATTTATTCGGCCTCTCCACTGAAGATACGACAGGCTCAGAGATTGCTGGCACACGCCAATATATATTCACCAAAGAGAAGAAAAATATTGAATTCTCCCTCTTCTGTATGTGATTCTTCTTTATTTATTATTATTCTCCACTCCACACACGTACCACCAACAATAAAAATTTTCATTCAAAAAAAAAAGCACAATTTTTTCATCACATATGATCCAATGCTGGATATGTCAACACCGGATAATCCACTTAAAAAAGATTTTTCGAATAAATCATTTCACTTGCAACACGTTATTCGAAAAAGTTTCTCAAAAACGAGAAAAAATATTTCAATTCCAATTATGAAGAGACAGAAACTCCTCCTTTTCAGTGACTAGAGTCAGCGTTTTATGCGGCACAATTAAATAGATCAATGAAAAAATATATTAGGAAAACAATTGAAATGTAAAATTTTAAATGGCAGTTATTTGACAGTAGACGTTAGGTAGATGTGAACGCGCTGAAGTCGTAGAGCACTCTGAAACGCTTCGAACAGTGGGTAATAGTGGACCTCTACCGCGCTTACACCCGCGCCTTTTGCCCCAGTCAGTAGTGGCATCCGCACACAAAGTGTGTACGTTGATTCGCTCTGTTCACCATGATATCATCGTAGCGCAAGACTTTGATGATGTTAATCCCTTACAGTCTGATAAAGACTGGGAAGGGAGAAGAATGCTCTGTGACAATGCCCCTGCTTGTAACTTTAATTTCTTTTCAAACTATTTCAAGTCGTATTGCAATAAAAAAAAAAAAAAAATATTTCAAGTCGTAATTTCGTTGATATTCGACCAAATATAATTATACAATACGGTAGCACGTCTTGATACTATGGTATGTAACATTATTCACGAAAATATTACGAAAAAAAAATTACTGTAAAAAATATTGTGGAAAAAAATATCATTATTTAGAAATAATCATTATCGAAACCATTATTCTGCCAAAATTATGAATTCTATCATTGCTCTGTTCTATTGATCATTCGAAATAATGTGAAAATGATGTTCAATCTCATTATTTACTATTCAACTATCTTCTTTATACAGTCGATTCTCTACATAAGATAACTATTATGAGATAATTTCTATTTTCGACCACATTTCAATCTTTTTCCAAAATAATATAATAAAATAATGATAATATAATATTTTAATAACAGATATATTATGGTACGTGATACCTATTTTGTCTTTACAATATTCTTCCACGTTATTTTTTTGAGTAGTGATATTTTATCGTGTCATATTTTGACGCTATAATATTTTTCTCCAAGTTTTTCTCGGTGAAATTTTTTTTTCTCAAGTTTTTATTGACGAAGTTCATTATCTTTAAGTTCCTTCTTGCGAAGTTTTTTTGATCGAGGTTTTTTATCGAAATTTTCCGACCAAGTTTTTTACACGCGATACCCTTTTCGGCACGAGATGAACGTAGCAGCAATGTCAAAAAATATTGTACAATACACATGCAAAAAAGTAATTCCTACCTCGTGTGATTTCAGCTCCAGCCACCATATTCGTCAGAAACTACTTTTCTGCACTTGTATAGTGATATACTATTATGAAAGAAATTGATCTTCATTTCCAGTTTTTTATCTTCCTCCTTTCTTCTTCATTGAAATCAAGCAACGACCAAAAAAGCCCATTATCTATGTATTGTTTTTTATGTAGTATTTATGTAGCTGGTTCATGAGTGCGACAATATACATTGACGATAAATAGATGAAAAGAGAGAGTAGGATGGGGATCTTTAACTGGTTCATTCAATCCGGGATGATCATACGTTCCGGAGTTGGCGCGAGGCTCATTAAGCACGATAGGTTATATCACATGGGAGGAGCTCGGAAAGTACGCCGGAGGAAATTAAAATATACGGGCTCAGTTTATTTTTCTGTTTTTTTCAAATCTATTTTTTTTTTCTTTAATTCGAATTCATTGGATTATCATCTTTTTCAATTGATTTTCCGTTGGTGAATTCATAACAATAGAAGAATATTTGTTGAGAATAAAAGAATTCATTCTGGAAATTGTAAATTAAATTATTATTCTTAGAATGAAAATGAGAACTATTTGCATTTTAATGCTTGTGAAAACTTAAGTGAAGTTGGAACTCATTTTTTATAACGTTTTTCCTCTGTTGGAAAAAGGAAAATAATACGTTTCACTGCTCGTTTATACGTTACATGAGATGACGTGTTGCTGCTTGGGCTTACGAAGAAAAAACTCGGGTTTTTTCCTGCGTAATTTCCTGTGAATTTCTAATTTAAATTACTATCACTCTGGAAAAAATACAGATCCCCAGACCCTGCCTCCACTTTTCGTTTGGACGGTATGGACAGAAGCACGTTAGGGAGGGACAAGCACGAACATTTTTTGATAGACGGAATTTTTTTCGTGCTTATACTATGAAGATAAATACATCCCGAGTCATCAGTAAAAAATTCAAGCTACTTCATCGACAATTTTCAATGTTATGTATTATTTTTTATGCAATGCAAAGTACATGGGCTCTTAAGAAGGCTGGTGTCAAAGTTTTCTTTTCAAAAATTTTTTTCAGTTCAACAATAAAATTTAGGTATTGCTCCATCGAGTTATGAAAGAAAAATTACAGATAACCGAGAAAATTATTTTAAAAAGGACATAAGCCAATAAGATGTCGTGAGATAAAAAGAATCGAACGCAACCACAGTCCTTTAATTAAGAATTCTCGATACATGTGTGGTAAATTAGTAACTTTTCCTAGCCTCGCAAGGAAGATCTTTCGAGAGAAGTCTCGTGTAAAATTCTGAATTTCCCAAACGGATAATTCTTTTCCATTTGATTTCAAATTTACCCCAAAAAAGAAAGAATAACATGGAAAAAATGTTAAACACTTCTTTTACCTGAAAATTCTCCATTTATCAAGATTTAAAAATTAAAAATTTAATTCAATATTCATCCAACGTATTCATCCCATGTTTTCAGTCGAACCGAAAAACTTTGTAGCCATAATAACTCAATTTTCTAATTGAAAAAACGAATGAAGCTTCAAATTCGCTTTTACCTAACTCAGTTGACGAGTTTATTTATTTTTCATATTCTATTTTTATTTCTATTTTCTCTCAGTTCACAATTTATTTTTTTCTCCATCTCTTTCTCCTCAATTCTTATCCTTTTTTCGTAACCACCCGACTGCCATTACTTCTTTTCAATTGTGCATGTATGGGCCGTAGGGAATTTATACAGTCGCTTTTGTCACTAGGCGAAACGAAACGTAACGAATGCAGAGTTTTGTGTACAGTGGTACTGGGCCATGGCTTGGAACGATATCTCGACAAAGCCACACAACTCTTACAATTCCCAGTTGGTATAGCCGATAATAAAAAGAATAGCAAATAAATAAATAGAATGAAAAAACAGGAATTGAGAGAGAGCGAGAGAGACAGAGAAAGGAGAGAAAGAATCGAAAGAAAATATAACAGAATTCGCTTGAAATTTTTGTTATTCATATTTCGTTTATTCATGTGAGAAGACGACACTTGGTAGAAAGTGCATTACGAGATTTGCTTTTTTTATTATTCTCCTATTCTTTTACCGAACGCATACTTTATTCATTCATTTTCTTTTTGTTTCTGTTTGTAACGAAAATTTTGTTTTGAAAAAACTAGGACGTTGTATGCGAACGTTGGGTATACGAACGAACTCCCACTGAGAGTGTCTGGTACAGCAGGTATTATATAACACAGCATTACGGAGTAATTTGAATTGGTTACCAACACGGGAGAAAACGTCTTGTTCTACCTAACATATTGCCATTGACTTTTAGTTGGATTTTTATCAATTTTTTTTATATCACTGGGGGTAATTCGATACTTTATATGTAATTGACATAAATTCAACGATACATATGTTGAATACATGTCAATTATTACATTTCTCGCCGCACATATATGTCATGATCAGGGTCCGGACATTGGTATAACTAAAAGTATCGACAGCCTAGCTGATACCTTGGTTACGCGAATAAACGGTGATCGGTGAATTCGTCCCATGCAAACTCATCCCACGGTCAAATCGTCCCATCGTAAAATCGTCCCATGTAAAATTATCCCAAGACAAATTCATCTTCATATTATTATTG
>JABSMS010014201.1:0-30765 GCA_018902275.1 Aleiodes sp. PSUC_FEM 10030003
TGTGTGTGTGTGTGTGTGTGTGTGTGTGTGTGTGTGTGTGTGTGTGTGTGTGTGTACATAGTTTGGGAACGAGTTTTAGACAAGCCTACGCCGTGTGCGACGTGTACCAAAAGTTTTTCATCATAAATCAAGCCTTCCCGTGGTCGCGTCACGTCACGTTTATACGCCCGCGATCGCCATAAATGTGAGGGCACGGAGGAGGGAAGAGAAGTGGAAGATCGGTAGCTCGCCGACACGCAGAGACTCATGAGCTTTTCAGTTCTCTTGTACATATTTACACTTAAGTGCGTCCTAGAGAGGCACAACGGAATAATTTCAGAATAACATAGATAATTAGAGAATTAGAATAATTATTGTGGGAAGAGGTTTTTTACCTCCGACCACGACGCAGGAAAAAAAAAGAAATCTAAACACTTAAGCCCATTATGTACGTAATTACTCAGGGGAGGTTTTAGGCATACTCTAATGATGATCCATATTAGTATTTTTCGTAAAATTAAGATTGAATGAATGGGTTCGAACAAATAGCTAGAATGAACTAACCTTCCTAAGACAAAGAAAAATAAAAAAGGACTGGCAAATAGTTACGACTGTATTCGGATTTGACTTTCTCATCAACTATACGGAAAATGAGATATTTTTTTCTATTATGTAGTTAACATATTTTCTGGTGGGAAGAATTGATTCCATCGGCCAGGCTTTAAATTTCAAATTCTTTATTGGAGATCCCGGCGTTTCGGCCTTAATCTGCGATAATCATCAGCAAAAAAAACGTCCCAATTCTAGTTAGAGAAAAAAGTGCAAATTTTCTGGTTAATTGTTGATATTTCATCAATAATTCCATGCAAATGGTTTCAATTCATATAGAAAAATGATTACGTTTATAACAACAATGTCTTATGGTTTGAAATAATTTTTTTTTCTAATAACAAAAAGAAAAAGAATCTAATTTTCCTAATCTTCAATTTTTACAACTGTTGTAGTGAAGACTTGAGATAAAAAGAGATGAAAATGGATCATATCCGAGTTTTAATTGACATTCCTCTATAATTGTACCGTAAAGTGATTGTTTTTTGTATTGTGAAGCAGGGAAATTTTTTCGTAGATTAGATATTCCTCGCAAATTTGATGTGTTTTAGCCCCACCACTGTAATCTCTAACGAGTTAATTATTGATATCTCATGAACGGTCTGGCGAAAAATTTCAAAAAATCTAAAAAAATATAATTTTCACGAATCACGAAAAAAATGAGATGTTAGCAGTGAAAGTAAAATGCTACTAACTTAAAAGAAGATTGATTTCTCAAATAAAAAAAAATCTTTGAATGACGAGTTCTCTCATTATATTTCAAAGTCTATATTGATTTATCTATTTGGGGAACAATGATGATTATGTTCAAATATTTAATGTGATAATGAACTCGTACAGAGACCAAGTCAAAGACCTCAACCAGTAGCTTATTAGGTAGGCAGACTTTGTTATGGCAATCTAAACAGCGCGCTGTATGATTAGCAAGTAGATGGCTGACCGCTTTAGTACGGCACAGCTTTTCTCCACAAAACAAAATGCATTGCTAACCGTACGAAGTAATAAAACTTGTAAATAATCAAGTAATTGAACGGAAAATTCACAGATTCGATGCATTGATTCATGCTTTTTGTTTAATAAAATTGACACAGTTAAAAAAGATAATGAAAAATTATTTTCAGAAGAACGAAAATTCGACATTCACGTGCAGGCAATGAAAGAGAGGAAAATATAAAACGAAAATACCGATTCCTTTAGTTTCGAGACAAAGTAGGTTAAAAAAAATGAACGGGAAAAGACGTAAAAGAAATTTATGTGGGATCGAACGATCCTAGAGACAGCCTCAAGGGTTTTTCTTGAAATAAAAGTGGAAATCAGAAAATATATATCGAGAGGGTACTTTTACACAAGTATGATGTCAAAATGCAATGCCAGAGTCGAATTCCCAATCCTCTCTTCTCAAGCATTGCGATTCTCTCATTCTCTTTTTTTCTCCATTTTTCTATTCTTCGAATGAGACTTTTTGAATTTTCGATATGAGGACGTGAGAAGGAATGCAAGGAAGCTGACCATTAAATTCATTACCCTCTGAATACAAAAAGTCAAAGAGAGAGAGGGATATGATCAAATGAACAAGCAAGCCAATGTGTCACATGAGAAGACCACGAAAATTAGTACATAGCAGTATCCCCTCGATTATTCAAAGTCCGGCTTTGTAATTTTCGTTGAATTTAAACTCACCTCTCGGAAAGCCTAAAATCCACCTTCTGTATAATTTATAGACAATCCACAAAGTTATATCTACCTCAAAAACATTCTCGAAGCCAAATAAAAGATAAAGTATAAAAAGAAAAATACTGCGAGAAGTCAAACAAAAAAAAAAGTTCATTCTGCATTCAACGTACATAGAGCTGCGGAACCCGCCCACGAGAGGAGGTTAACGCGACACACACACACACAGACAAGGACGCGGCGCGTCAAACGAAGCGCCGGCGTGCACACAAGAGTAGAATAAAAAGAAAAGAGAGAACGAGTTGCAAAGAAGAAAAAAAAGAAACGAGCGAGTGGGTAGAGAAGCGAAGGGGTCAGACGTGGGGATCGGCTGGTTTGCGTGGGTAGCGAGAGACACACACAGCGGGTGGAAGGCGAATAGCACTTGGCCGCGCGTGCCGATGGGTATTCCTTCCTCTCCACTCTCTTGCGCCCCCTCTCCTCACTGGCCTATCCCTAGTCACCTTCTGTGTACAACTACACATGCCGTCGTGAGACTAATTTTGGGTGATACTGGAAGTCACTCCGAAACTCAAAAGCAGTCACCCAAAAGGAATAGAATATAACAAAGCGAATGCTTCATATCTAACCGTGAAAAATGCAAATCAGAAAGACATCAACAATGCTGCTTTGAAATTTCGAAAAAATATAACAGAACGATGATAATTAGCGTTAAGAACTCTTTTTCAAACCGTAATTATACGTAAATGCGCATTTCTTCCGAGCTACCTATTTTACCCAGAATTTCCCGAGCGTATTTGCCAGCACATACACACACACACAAGACATCAACATGTGCGCAATACGGAAGGCGACGCACACGCGTCCAGTCTGCCAACGTGCCTTTCAGTTTTCTTCGTTCTTTTTTTCCTGTTCCCTCTTTTACTTTTTCTCTCCTCTCTTCCTCTCCTCTCCTCCATTTCGCGCCGCTTGGTCTTCACAGTTGGGTGTGTGCGGCAGTGAGGCTGCGGTGTAGTGGAGAGAGAGACGAAGAAGAACGTGCGAAGAGACGGCCACAGAAACGAGGATGGCCGCAGGCAAGGGCGCGTGAGCGTGAACGCAAGCCTTCCATGATTCTTCTTCTCTCCTTCTCCGCCTCTGCCCCTTGTCTGTGTGGCGTTCCCTTTGCCGTACTGCTGCCGCCGGTATAAACGTGGCGTGCCGGCCCCGCACTTCCTCCCAACACTCCTCTACAACCGCACTCACTCTCTCTCTCTTTCTCCCTCACTCTCTTCACTATCCGACACTCTACTCCCTCGCTGACGTGCTCAACTCCCTCGAAACTCACGTTGTGCTATTCTCCCTCCCCTCCAGCCCATCCACCCTCTCTCCACGAAGATTCGATCGCTCGACGCGGTCGCGCGCTTTCTCTGTATCCGTCTCACTTTACCGGTACTCTACCTACTTCTCCTCCCCACTATAACCCGTCGCTGTTCGCTTCTCTCTATCCCCCTTGCTGCTCAACCGCTCTTCACACCCCACCTACGTATATCCACAACTACTACGAGCGCGCGAGCCGTTTGCTGCCTCACAGTCCGTCATTGGCGTTCGTACGTGTCACCGTGAGAGCGTCGGCGTACTGAAAGAAATTATTGCAAAATTTTACAAATAAAAAAAAACGATTTATATCTGAAACAATTTTTAAACATTTAAAAAGAAACTTTTGCTGCATTCAATTTTATAACCAATGAATGTCATTTATTTGCGCGGGAATATTCAATTTCTTTTGAATTTCCATTAACTGGAAGTGATGTGAATTTGTTTTTATTTCACCCAGTGGTGATAGTTCTTTCTTTTTCTTCGGTTGGTCAATGAAGTTCGATTTTCACGAGAGCAGAAGACGAGAGCTCAAGTTTGTCTTGTGAATTTACTGGATTTTTCAGAGTGCACAATTTTCTGAAAACAATTCGTTTCAGAAATTAGGTGAAGTGAGAGGATTGAATTATTGGATTGAGTGTGACAAGTGGTTCCGAGGCGCATGTTTATGCCACGTGGTGTTTGTTGCACCTTATTTTCACGGCAATTAAGCTACAATCCAACGGTGTAATAAACATTGGAAGTAAAATTTTTTACTTAATTCATCGCATTCTTAAATAAACAATTAAGTGGATTTTTGCGCGATTATCAGTTGATCAATGAATGTAAAAAAATTGAGCTCACTAGTTATACTTGACATTGAGTATTAACAGCTTCTTTTCCTAAAAATTCTGGTGCTTAGACGCGATGCTGAGTGCCTCGGTCTCGATCTATCACATAGCACTGTGGGTGAAAAAGTGTAATTCACGTTTAACAAGGTCCGTGTGGACCTACTAAAGGATGACCGCGCGTTTACACTCACTTAGGCACCAAGAAAAAAAACATACTGTTAACGCTAATCGTCAAAGTAATCAGCAACAGCAGAATCATCAAGTAACACAACAGGGACCGAGTCCGGCCCCTAGTCCAAGTCCAAGTCCAAGCCCGAGCTCAAAACATTCGGACGGACGTCGAGTAAGTTGCTTACAACATTCATCATTAATTTTTCCTCAAAAGAATTAAGAAAATTCCAATAATTTAATTTTGACGATCGAATAAACTTTGATTTCTAAAATACGAAAATGCCACTCATCACATTCAATAAAATAAAACCCGGAAAAAGCATTGTTTTCATCGAAAAAAAAAATCAATCGAGTGCGGCTAACCAGAAGCAATTAAAATCTCTCGGGGCAATGGTTTTGTCACGTCAGGCGTGTTGATGATTCCACAGCAACTATATATGGCGAATAAAATACCACCAAGCACGAATAATTCGTCACGTCATACAAAATACAACGCCCATGATTTTTCGCGCTTCTGCACTTTCATCACGTCCCCCCCCCACTCAATTCCATTGGGGATCACCCCTTCCCTTTCTCCACCGCACCCCTCGATTTGTCTTCTCCCTCTATGTAATTTTCCCCTGTGCGTGTATAACTCTAATCCGTTGTCCCTGCTCCACCTTACTGCGTATGTATCTTGAAGAGCAACCGCGTGTCGCAAGACACGTGCCACACAAATTCTCTTTCTCTCTCCTTCTCCCTATCATCCGCACACACTTGCCCTTCCCCCGATCTCTTTTGTCTTTTATCACCCCCACATTTGGTTAGTATCCCTGCACGTGCGACAACTCCCACACATGAAACGGGGTAAAATAGAATCTATATTGCATGAATAGAATAGAAAACTGGGTGGTAGCGAGAGGGAGAGACAGAGAGACTTTCAAAGCTGCAGGGTTAATCTTCCAATAATGATAATAAAACTTGCTGCAACTGGTGCAAAACTACTTGCATGACATTTTAATTCACAACGCTCTGTGATCACTTTCACGTTTTTTTTTCCTCATTTCTCATGCGGAAGGAAAAAGCAAGAGAGTAGAATAAAAAAAAATATGTACAGAGAAAATAATACTGGAGACCGGGGCATTATAGAGTACCTTAAAAAATTTCCATTTTTCTCTTTTTGCAATAAAAGCTTCTCAACATCAAAAATCATTGATTTTATCCAATAACCGTGATTCAATAGGAGAGACTGAGGATAAAGTAAAGTACGTTAATTTTTTTTTAGCAAATGTTTATTAATATTGAAAATGATCCTCTTTTCGATAATGGTCCTTCAACTCTCTTTTCCTTTGTGATGTAAGAAAGATCGGGGTAAAGTGAGGACTTCTTGGGTTACATTTTGCCCCGAATTTCTATAAGAACGGATCATTTCCGTAAAAATGTTTGAAACACTCCCTGAGTCAATTTATTATGAAAAAAAATAATGATAATAATTTTTTATAAAATGGGATTTTTTCCTGGAGGTACCCCATTTTCCCCCACTTCGTAAAAGCTCAATGATTGACAAAAAAAATGAAAACTAAAAATTTTTATTGAATTTAACGTTTTCGGGATACTTTTTTTGAAGAATTTACACTTTTTATCAAATTTTAATTTCTTTGTAGGTACGCGGCTCCATCAAATTGAAAACTAAAAAGATGGGATAGAAACTAAGATACACTCAAATTGCGAGTGCTGAAAACCCCCTCCTTCCCCTAGGTACTCCATAATGCCCCGGCCTCCCCTATATAGAGCCAGAATAAAAAATAAAATACCGAGGCGTATCAGTGACCGCACGACATCCGGGGTTTTCAATGCGGCACGTGCCCATTGGGGATTATCTCGGTTGAATCGATACGTAAGGGGGAGAGGGGCTGCATCAACGACATAACCAAAACATCAGAGAATGTAAACAATACTCAATTCCTTTTAATTGATCGATAGCGTATCTTTGTTTTTCAAACATTTGAGATTGTAAGAGCTTCGTTTATTTTTTTTCATCATACGCAAACTTGGAGAAAGATTTCCGTTAAAATTTTCGGAAAAATTAAACAACAAATAGGAAAATTCAGCTTCCGTGATTTCTTTGACCGAAATAGCCTGAATTCCATCAAGAACGTGCTTGCAAGCCCTCGTGGCGTCACAATGCTTCAAGTTATACTAACATCGTCCTATCAGAGAACAGAAGCAAGTAATTACGGTATTTTCCCAATTTTTATGATTTTCAGATTACAAATGGAAAAAAATATGAAAAATTATCTTGAGTTTTTACCCTAAAATCTCGGCCTTTTACCAAAAAATACCAAAAATCGATTCTACCCTATCTTCTGTCGGAAGTTTCCTCCGCTTTACAATGGACTCATCAAAAACGTTCACTCTCCAATAATCTCCCTTCTTTCGAGTGATGTCCAACCAAATCCCACCGAAACTCAATATATCCGTTTTACTCTTAAGGTCCATTTCATCCCATCTTCCTCTACATCCATTTATATACATGACTGAGTTTATATAATATATATACCTGCGTGGTTCGTGGTAGTGTTATGTCGTTGCACTGTTTGGCGGGTGGGAGGAGGCGAGGTGGCATATGCGCGGCTCGATCACACGCCCACGCTTATCGTTGACAACACCTCGGTTGTATGCTTCCCTATCTGCGTAACACGCCGTGCACTCAAAGTCCGATGATACTCTACGTGCATATATATCTACCAGCGATACGTCATAAATTTCAGTTCATTCAAAGAACTCCGTGACTAAAATTTAAACAAAATAAAGATGCAAGAGACCTAGATTTTCCACGTTCTCTTTTTTTTCATTTTCTGTTTTAACTTCTTGACGAACGACAGAGAGCTTAATTGATGGTACTTAACTAGGGTCTTGCTCGCGCTGACGCGAACCTTAATTACCGTTCATCGAAGCGCGTCTCCGCAAAAGGGTTTTTAATCCCCCCTTCTCTTTATTCTTTGAAGAAAAAGAGGCGCAGAAAGAGATGTGAATAAAAAAGGCTAAAGTCTTTCGTGGAAAGTTATTGATGGAACCGAAGGTGCCTTGGATGTCTATAACTTGTTACGTAAAATGAGCTAAATAAATACGTAGAATATCGAAATTTGTTCCAGGGCTTTTCTGTGTGACTGACAACACCAAATACCATAACATAAATTTATATTGGGTTTAGTCTTGCATAGGAGTTGTACAATACAAGAATGAGTCATGCGAACGTGCTTTGAAAATCACTAACTTCTGGTTTCGCGTTATCATGAGTAGGAAAAACCGGCGAAATATAATACTAGTATATTTTTCAAAAAATTACTGCACCGAAACACTGAGACGAATAGCGATAATTCTCTGCATTTAATTATTCTACGAACAATATTTCTTCCATTGAAAAGAATTTTAAATTGGAAAAAACCGCAGTGTCAATTTTTCTATTGAAAATAATACAATAGAAAACAATTAGTATCATTTGAGTGTATAGAAAGAGTTGTATTAAATTATATTTCATACATACGCAGTAGACGAAGAGACAAGTGTTAATGCGTTTGACTCGTTCTGTTTATCCGGTGCAATAGAGAGCATCAGTTGCCGTCTCTTTCTGCCCTGTAACTAAAGTGCCAACGCCAGTTACGAGACGATAAATGACCTCGCAACACGCATCTACGCACGAGTCAATGCAACGAAAAAAAGTTTGAGAAACAGGTTATTCTTCACAAGAATTCCTCATCATTATTAACTTGAAAAAAAATAGTCTAAAATTTTATCGGAAGTTGTTAGATAGGATTATATTGGATTTTCTGAGAGTCACTGTGGCAGTTGTTTCAACTTCAATCTTGTCGAACTCGTGCCCCGGCAAACTGCCAGCACTCGTCCAGGAACTTGAGCGTAAGCGAGAACGCCAAAAGACGACAAAAAAAGAAACATTGTAGATTTAAAAAGAAATAAAAGAAAAAGAAACATGGAAAAAACGTCTCGAGACTGGCACGCTCGACTGCCTCTACTCCGTCTGATCATGTTTCTCGTATTTCTTTAGAAGAGAAATAAATTTAAAGATAATTTTAAAAAAAGAAACATTTCTAAAAACGTCAAGGATAACGTTTAATTTAATTTTTCATTTCAATTATTTTGTTCAGGCAAACAAACCACTGATGGAAAAACGAAGGCGAGCAAGGATAAATCAGTCGCTGGCAGCGCTAAAAGCGCTGATATTAGACAGTGCACGTCTGGAAAACACTAAACATAGTAAATTAGAAAAAGCGGATATCTTGGAGCTTACTGTGCGACATCTGCAGCGACAGAGGTCACTTGCACAGCCTGGCCTGTCGAGGTACAAAGCTGGCTACCAAGACTGTTCTCGTGAGGTAAGAATAATTTTCAACAAGTTAATTTTAAAAATTTTCGCATGATAGTGTGTTGGAATGATTGGTGGGTTCGTTTTCTTTTTTGATAAAGTAGTAAAGTGGAAGGGAATTGAAGAAACGAAAGGAGCCAAAGTCACTGGAAATAAAATAAAAGAGAGGAAGATTTTCTTGGACATGGACCGATAAAACAGACGCGACATGCTCTAAAAAATGCCGAGTACGCGATCGTAAAATGTCGCGTGCGGCTTGTCACTGACGCGCATACACGCACACACACAAATACACTGATATGGGAGACGTATGTGTAACTATACGCTGTGTTAAATAAACGAGAGGGGGCTGGAGGGATGATAGTAATAAAAGCCAGCCCTTGCAAAATGGCTTTGCTCGTAAAGCTTATGAACCTTTTGCACACTGTTTTTCCTTTTATTTCTTCAACTTTTTTTAGTTCTTTTATTCTCCGCGCTAGGGATTTTTTTTCTGTGAACTGATGAAATTAATGGATTTCGTAAATTGTTGAACCTTTATTGGAAAGCCAGGAAATTTTCCCTGAAAAAGAATAAATAAATAAAACCAGGCCGATTACTTCAATACTTCTTAATATCCCGTGAAAAATCATAATGATCAACTGAATTGTCCTCGGGATACCGGTGAATTGATCGTCTGATACGAGTGAGGTTTTCTAGCGTTATGGACCGGACATATGATGCTTCAATCGCAGTCACGTTACCAACAGAAATGAGACGGAGGTGTATTAGATGATAAAAACGTGACCAAGTTACTATCGGGTTCTCAACAATTATAAGCCGGTTGAAATATGAGAGATCAGTGAGTGAACTGAAACGACTTGAGAGGAGACTAGTTGGAATTGAGATTGCTGAAGCATGAGAGAATTTTCTGACCAAGAGATTTCTGATCGTTACGTTTTGTTACATAAATCATTGAAATAAAGATGGAAATTTCGAAATTTGAAGCTAACTACTGAGAACATTATAGACACCTGCGATATCTGGCGGCGGATTGAGAACTGAAAAAATCGTTGGTGACACAGAACAACATGGTAATTTTTCAGTTCTGAATTGATTGCTGATAATTCGGAAGAACGTGCTTCAGTTTATCGCAAAAAGTATTTACTTTATTTAAAAGTTACATCTTCAGTTTGTGAATATAATTCTTTTTCGTTTTCCGAATTCTCTTGTAGTGCTACCACATATGAAAATTTCTATGAGAAATTTTTTTTTCCTATAAAAGATTGGAACGATTATTATGACGAAGGTTCCGATTTCTTATAGAAAAAAATAATCCACATCTCATGAACTATATCAACTGCTTCTCTACCGAGGATGCAAATAGAGAGGCTACGCTCATATTTTCTCGACCGGCTGAATTCCGTAACTTAACGTCACATAACCATTATCAGAGAGTTTTCAGTAGAAACGTTCCTCGCTTACCAATAAAATTTTTAGAATTAAGAGAATCAATGCTTAAAACATGACAATACTTTTTCATCAATTCCAGGTCAGCCGTTATCTTGATGCACCAGACATAATAACTGGCAATACAACACCAATGGATCAAGCTGTTAAGCAACGTCTTTTACGTCACTTGGATAGCTGTGTATCCGAATTAGATTTGGACTTGGGCTCAAGGCCAGACAGTGGTATGGGTAGTAGTCCTGGTAGTGTTAATGATCGTATACAGGGTACTACGAGCCCAAATCCATTGGATCATCCTCAAACAGCAGTGCCGCACTGCAGTACAGCAGCAGTATTGAATCAAGGAATAATTAAAACTGAATTACCAGAAATGGAAACAACAAGACCAGACAGTAGTACAACAGCAGGCGATGAAAATAATAATAGTAGTAGGCCAACATCAGCATTTAGTCAAGTGAATTCAGTGACACTAGATCCACATAATTCTGGTAGTATGTCAGTTGATCAGGCATCAACATCTGGGCAAAATCCGAATATGCTGTCAGTTGTACAGGTTATACCGTCGCGTTTACCAGATGGACAAGTTGTATTTCTGTTACCAAGTCATTATGTACAATTGGCTGCTGCCGCTGCTGCCAATGGTATTAGTATTGGTCCGAATCCACCAACTGCAATATGGGCAGCAACTAATATGTCACTGCTTAAAGCAACTGATAAACTCGTTAAGAGGCCACACGATGAATTACAACAGGAATGGACAACAGATGGCGCTAAACCCTCGAAAAGTCCGAGAATCGAACAAACGGAACAACCACTTGATTTTACAACCTCAAAAAAACTAAAAGCGAGAGTTGACCATCAAGTTGGACAGACTGAAACAACAATAATTAGTGAAGAAAGACCACCTAGTCATAATGGTAGTGACGATGTAATAACCATTACATCACCAATTGGACAACAACCGGTCAAAGATGAAGAGGGCATGTGGAGGCCATGGTAGAAGTTTTTCAAAAAGATACATCTCTTATTCAACTTTTTTTTCACGGCGGTTTATTATTATTATGATAGGGGAAAAAAGAATGATTCTCTCATTTGTAAGTGTATGTACATTATTAATACCTAATTACTTAGTGATTATCGATAAATATAAAAGAAGAAATACGCCATAATGTATATAGTTGTGCTACCGAAGAATATACAAAGAATTATTGCTATTTACCGAGAATATAGATTTATTTTGATGTTATCTAGGTATATATGCTGCATCAGTGATGCTAATGAATGATTTGAGTGATAGAGAGAAAAAGAAGAATGGTTTTTAAGGTAAAAGATTATATTATAGATCAGCGCCAATGATCGTGTGATTGTGTTGTGTAGATATAATTATAAAAATTATTGTGAAAATGGAAGAGAAAAAAACAGATGAGAATTTTAAAATTGAAAGATAACATAATGTATAAATATACAGTCACAATCTTCTTACTGAACACTCGAATTTGGTTATTAATGCCAAAACTTTTCACTTCATTTGTTTATTCTTTTTGGTTTTTGAGAAATCTGAATGAATAAAATCCCATATTCGATGTACTTAGTTACGCAGTCAATATCAAAGTAAATATATTGAAGCGTGGAACAAAAATTTTATGAGTTTTATTTCTACCTCATTTATTATTTCACGAAAAATTTGAACAATTCATCGTAAACGTCCGTCTGAATTTTCCTAGTTTTCTTTTGCAACTTCATTAAGCAACTCGACTAATCTTCATTTAGAAAAAGTAATTCGCTCTCGCTGCAATAATAGTTAAGAAACATCGTTGCAATTTTTTCAATCGATATTTGTCGTTTCTTTTTCGCTATGTCCTCATTAGGAGTCCATATCGAGGGATCTTCTTGCACACCTCCGACAACGGATTAAAAGGAACAGGTAGGTGTGAATTGGTGTAATTAGTGCTGGCAATTCTTTTATATTTCTACCTTCGGTCTCTTTACTTTTTAAGGCGACCCATTGGCTTTGTAGAGTCCGCTAATTGAGGCGTAGAATTAGCATACACACGGACACCCCCGTAACGCCATTTGAGACTATCATCCAATGTTCTTGGCGAGAGTATTAAAATCTCGTTACCTACTGCTTATACGAGTTTCTTCGTTTTTATTCAACCTTTTTTTTGTCGTGGAACCATTTGTGCCTTTCTATGGTACAGTCACGTAATCGAGGACGCTCCCAAGGGAAACGGCAATCTTTTCAAGGATACTAGGAATGCGTGCCAAGATTTTTAAATTTCTTGAGTTTCTAGAAATCGACAGTTCAATAAGTACATTACTGCTAGAGGTGAATATTGTAGTGCACAGTTCCCTGTTAATTAAATCTTCTGAATTGTATTTGGTTTAATAAATATTTCTTTTTTCAATTAGAATTACTCTATTTTTTTATCCTTCTCAACGGAATCCTTTTATCTAGTTACCGAGTTGGATCATATTGTATCCATTGTGAACCAACAGATAACGAGTACAGTTGCATGATTCCAAAAATACTTTATACTGCAACGAATGATAAAAATAAAAAAATTATGATCATCCCATCAGGACTCAATCGACGGTTGGACACAAATTGTGAAGAAACAATAATATGGATGAAAATTTCGACTATTATATCATTATGCCAAATTTATAGAAGCATGTTATACGTAAATTGTTTGTCAAGAGACATAATAATTTATTAATTTTTAATTACTCAACCAATGAAACTTGTTGTTCAGAAATAAAAAAATGCTTAAGTTAAAAAAATAAATAACCTATAAAGGATAACTTTTCAATAATTTTTCGAATTAAATAATTATTTATTTTAAAATTAACTTTCATCTCTTTTTATCGAAAAACACCATCATTTTGAATATTCGTGGGGAGTACTATAATTTTTAGGCCCATGCTTAATTCTACGGCTCTGGTTCCATAATTTCATTTCGAAAGGCTGGTAATACTGCATGCGACTAACTAAGGTCGGTGAATTGATTAACGAAGAGTTAACAGTCATTGAAAAAAATACAGTGAAACAAACAAAAAAATGATTTTTTCTATATCTATTTAATGAAACGTAAAATGGATGCATCCATTCTTTGGAATCCACAAACATTTTGACAAAAAAATCTCAATACGATGAAAATCGTAGTCCAAGGATGATTTTAAATGTAAAGACATGAAATTAGCATTTTCCCATCTACTGTGGGGGAAAATTAATTGAATTCGTCATTTTTGCGATTTCTTCACATGTCACATCATTTACCAGAACGTAGTTCAATAGATCCCTACATCCAATCAAAGACTTTTAAAGTTCACTAGGCTCTCCACTCAAGACCCACCTAGTCAATGAAAGACGAGTTCACCTTGGAGCTAATTTTGATTCGCAAAAAAAAAATCAAAATTTCCTCAGTTTTTCGATGAAATTCTTCAAAAGATCTTATCTCAAATCACTCTCACACCTTCCAAATGTTTTTAATTCCACAAAATATTCAAATTCTTACCAATTCTGAGTTTATCCCACCTTCCACATCCATATTCGTAACAAATCTAAACTTTGAATGTAATAATTATTGAGTTTAGTGGTATATTCACCCGAGCAAATCAATGTGTATCATTTTGAGTGGATCCTCCGGCTATGTTCTGACTTTCACCTGGTATAATCAGTTCAAATTGGTGCTCAGTTAGGTGTCTGTTCCCAAGGCGCTCTGTGATCTTGAGAGCACTAATCAGATTCCTTCATTGGCACTCCCCAATACGACAATTATCTCATCTTCCGCAGGTGCAACATTCAATCAAATGATACTCAGGTTACTTTTAAAGAGATTCTTGTTATCCTCTCATACTACTGGCATTAAAAACTCTTACCATCATTATTCTCATCTCCTCTTAATTTTATCTCCTTCCCCTCCCTTCTCTCTACTCTCACCATTCTATCATCAACTACTGCCTCGTGACTGTACCTCTGGGGCAAACCGCGTATTTTCAATTCCGCCATGGCAATTAATTAAGTGATTCCACTAAGTAACTCAGGGAAAACATGACTGAACGAGAATTTATTTATTATTATAAAGTAGAGAGAGAGTAAAGTAAGTGGCAATTCTAAATTATTTCAATTAACTGTAATTTTTCAATAAAACATGGGGAGTTTAGTTATATTATTTTTCTAATGCTCTGTATTGAAAATGAAACTGCACGTGCCTAATTGTTAGATAATTGGTGAAATGATGAAAAGAGAAAATTTGATGATACTCAAATTATTTTAGAAATATCACGAAAACGCTTGACCCAATTTTTTTGAACTGCATTTCCCATCGCTAATTTCGTCTGATTTTCAAAAAAATTGATGCAATGCTCTCTCGTCTAAGAATTTGTCTAGTCACTTTTCTCATTAATGTATCCCGAACAAATCGCTATTTCTCTCTTTAAAAATTCGTACAAAAAAAATTGCGACCTCGCACTCTATAATTCACTTTGATCCCAAAGGAACACACGAAACTATCTCTCATTGCCATATTGTAAAAGTAGGATCGCACGTATCCCTATCAAACGAAATATATAAAAAAAAAAACTGAATATAAAAGAGAGATGATTTGAGGCAAAAAATGCCCTGGAGCCGATTCAGAATGGCCCTATCAATTTTCAGCGGCCTCTAATTTGCCGGTAGATATGAAGGCTCATTCTCTCTCTCTCTCTGTTCCCCCAATTTAGAGCCAATACCGCAACGAGACTACCTGCCTTTACGAGCCTATCCAAAACACATCCACATTATTTTCATCGGTCGACGTAGAAGAGAAAAAACAATTAATTCATTTCACCGTTTTCTTTTTTTTATATAGGGGAGGGCGGGGCGGGATGGACCTCCGTGGTAAAATAGACCTCCGGGGCAAAATAGACACCTCATTTTTTTTTTTGATTCAGTTTGCTTTTTCAGGCAAAAATCTAATACACCTTCAATTTTTTCAAAATTTCGGTTTTTGCGGATATCTCCGTTTATCTTCATCGTGGCGAGCTATGATTATGCTCAAGTGAAAGTTGGAAGCTTAATCTTTACTCAATGAGAGGAGAACTAAATGAAAAAAAAAAAAAAATTGGTGTTCCAATTTGCCGCGGGATCCATTTTTTACCCCCGGGGTTCATTTTGCCCCACCCTCCCCTATACATAATAAAAAGAGAATTAAAAAAAAGGAAATGGTCAGAATTATCGGAGTATGTGGACATGCGAGAGGCAAACTCTCTATGGAATGTCGAATCAACGATCCAGGGAATCCACCCATGGCTACAGAGCCAAGACCCCAATTCCAGTGGCCTACCGAATCCTCTAACTAGACCGTCTCCAGTAATTCATGCTCATCAAACGATTAAATATCCCCTCCACTCTGCTTTGCTACGTTTGACTTTGATCAGCCACATATACCACAACTGCAAGCTCCAGTCACGTGTGTATTTCCATTCATCTTCAATTCGACGAAGTGAAAATAAAATTGTAAACCAAAAAAAGAACGCAGAAAACCTTCACCTCAACAAGACTCTGATTGAGGAGAAAAAAAGCAAGAGATATTGACGAAAAAAACTTCAAATTCATACGAAAGATTAATGACATTCATATTAATTTAATGATACAAAAAAAAAGGAAATTCGTGCAGCTGCATGGTGAAATTCAATGGTGCGAGTCAATGAGGAATAATGTGGGGATAATAAGAACAGCAATGGGGGTCTTTCAGATCATTACAGGAAGAATCGAAAGAAACATGTGATGTTCTTCGTTTTTCTTCTTCATCCCTTTGCACTTAATGGTAAATCTCTTTCTCTTCCTTTTTCACTCTCCAAATGTATTTTATTTTTTAAGAACTCCCGCATCGCGTTCCTTCTTCATCCATTCACCTTCCACAAGAGCGAGCCATTGAACGATATCTCTGACTTTGGCCTTTTTCTCAATTCTCCCTCTCCCTCTCTCTCTCTCTGATCCTTCATTCTGGCGAACACCCAAGGCATCCATCACTCCTCGATACTCGAAAACTACCGTCAGTATCTTTCCACTCCGCTTCAAAGTTCAAAGGAAGTGCAGAGGAAAAAATGCGAGAGAAACTAAAAAAAAAAGAAATAATTCAAGTGGTAATGGCCGCGCACAGTCAGGCGCTGATGGAGGTGCAAAGACACAGGGTTACCCTTCACTTCCTACAGCAAAAGTGGAGTGAGTCGACCCTTTTTCATTCCACCCACTTCCTCGCCCCTCCATTCCTCTACTCACCCATTTCATCCCCCACTCACTTTAGCCTTCCTCCCCCTCCTGCTCCTCCTCCTACCGCCCTCAGAGCTCGCAATGCTTTTATAGCAGTTAACCACCTGTTACACGGACTCGCATACAACTTTTTCGTTATTCTTCTTGTTTTTTTCATCCCCTGCGTCCAACCCCCTCACTGTCACTTTTTCCTTCATTTTTCTTTGTGTAGTTTTTCTTCTTCTTTTTTTTTTTCAAAACGAAACACGCGACCCCATCACCACCTGACTTGACTCTCCTCGTCCACCTACTTGAAATGCTTTGTGATAAAAAAAAAGTTTATTCAAGATGGATAAAAATTGAGGACTTTTTATTTACTGTTGCTGAGGTGTTTCTTGAGATGTCTGATGCGCAGCACTTGCTCGCGAGTATGTTAATTAAATGAAAAAAAAAAAAAAAAATTGGTGTTCCAATTTGCCGCGGGATCCATTTTTTATCCCCGGGGTTCATTTTGCCCCACCCTCCCCTATACATAATAAATTGAGGGCGTTCGAAATTTTATGATTTCTAATGTTGAAATATTCATTAGTTTTTTTATGTTTCAACGGAGTCCCAACTTCAAATAAAAAAAGATATGCGATGTTCCTATTAGTGCTTTTGACGTAAATAAATTGAATGAACATTTCTTCTAAGGATTGTTTGCTTCATTATTTATTCAATTCAATAGGTGAGCATATACACATTTTTGGTAAATAAATAAAGTTATGAAAATATATCGAACGATCATCTGAAGATAGTTGAAGTCGAAATAAATTATGAGTGATAAAGAGGTAAGAAAATTTTACTCGGCGCTTTTGGGAATTACATTTTTTGCTAAAAGAAGTTGAAGCTACAAAAAAAATCATTCTGAAAGTTTCATTATTAAAGAACAAAATCTGCGTTGAATTGAAAAGGAATTATTTAATTTATTTTGTAAATATCTCGGGAGCAATGAAATTCACGAAGATTTATCCAGTAACCTTTTTTGTAATCCATCAAATTCTCTTAAAAAAATATCCCTTCTAACCCAACTCGTCCCAAATATATTTGCGCTTGAATAAACGAGAAAATAATCTGCCCAAAACCAAACGATCGTTCTAAAAAAAACCCCCAGAAAATAACTCAAGATCTCTCAGAAGTCCTCCGAGATGCTGTTACACCGAAAATTTCCATTCAATCCCCCTCAGCCCATCTTAAATGCCCGCAAAAGACTCTCCCGATCACGATTCTTCATCGACACTCCTTCATTATTATCAGAATCCCTAGAATCCAACGTAATCTTATCTTCACTTCCTACCAAAGACGGCAAAATACCATCAATTTCACGATAGAACCTTTTTAAACTACCCGATGAATCGCCATCATGATAAAAAACTTGTACACCATTGGTCTCAACATTATCTCTCTTCACGTTGTTAGTCAGCCATGTTTTTATCTCGAGATTTTTCATCTGCCCAAGATGCTTCTGGTAGTCATACAAGGCACGTAACCACTCTGACATAGTCACGTCTCGTTTCAATCTATTGCCATCGCTCGATACATCACGACGTGTTCTCTTAGTTCTACGATGACTACCAATTAATTCAGGCTTAATTTTTCTCTTGAGATTTTCCATTGGCAGTTTACGTCCACATATTGGCAATGATTTCAATTTCTTCGTGTTGTTCAATTGATTTCTATCGCTGAGCCTTTTGGAACGATCCAAAAGATCTACATTTGGTTTTATTGTTGTCGTTGATGATTTCATTGTATCAATTGAGAATAAATTCGTAGAAAATACTGGAGTTGAGCGAATTGGTGATTCTGTTATGGGCATCATCAATTCTACTCTACTTGAGACTTTTCGACCTGCAAAATTCTCAACTCCAGAAGTCTCTGGATTTTTTGGCGGAGTGAAAAACACATTTGGCGAATTCTTTAGATCATGAATCAAGTGTCTCTCTAATTTCGTCTCCAATGTCTTTACTTTCGATGAAATTTCTTCGATTCTTTTCTCAAAATCCTTTACATCTTCGTTCGGACGTACTTCAAGACAATTACAGGATTTATCTGGGACGGTGGGGATAATCTTGTTGTTGAGCGTTGTATTAGACATTTCGGGGAACAGCTCCTCGGGATCTATGAGGAGTATGTGACCTTCTGGATGATCTGCTATGTGGATGTTAATTGTTGATACTCCATCGCTGGTGTTCGTATCGGAATTCTGGGCTCTCAAGGCATGCTCGAGGTCTAATGCGAAATCCATGGGAATATCTTCGCCAAGTGTGGATGTAGCGAGATGGAGAACCCACCACATTACTGCTAAAAATAAAGTGAAAATTCAGTTTTTTTTAACGTGTGTAAAGTAGCACTTTTCTGCACTAGAGTGTAATGAATTTATGGCGCACCAGTTAGGATTTTGTGCACGGTTACTCGTGGATAAATTCTCGGTTCGTAGGAGAAAAATTATTTAGACAGAGAAAAACGAAATTTTGATGAGTAATTTTCACTTAAGTCAAGAATATTTTCAGTTAAAAAATATTGACAGAAAATTTGAATTGAAATTGGTTCGAATAGAATTTAATCTATTGCTCTCATAGTAAATTCGAATTCTCTTGTACGAAATTCTTATGAAAATTTAAATTCGAGAATTTTTTTCGTTGATAACCTTTAAATGAATATATTCCTCACTCAAATGAAAATGACTCATTGAAATTTTATGCTTTTTTCTCAGTGTACGCTTTACAGGTATGAAGGAGCGAACTTTACGTGCGGGTATTACAAGAGAGATATAGTTCTTGATATTAGTGAAAAAACGACATTTTCTACGCGCAATCCATAAAAGAAGAGCACTTTTTCCCTGGTATCAAAATCATATTTTCGGGCACGGATTTCGGAGAGTATTGCACCTTTCTTCTCACTGAAGGAAGTAAAAATTCGAAAAACTGTAATTTCAGAACATTTCTCGTCTCATCGTGCAACGATGAATTACTAAAACCGACCACTATATAAAATTTATTCAGCTCGTTTCAGTACTTCACACTGCATTTACTCGATTCTGCCGAACGTTAGTTTTAGTATTCAGAAAGAATCCGGGAAAATAGAGAACTCCAGGGAACTTTTCGAAATGCAATTTCGAAAACGTTTCTATCGAAATTGCCGAGAAATTTCCAATGAAACTCGGTTCGAAAAAAAAACTTCGTTTTCACTATTTTTCCGTTGATTTTCAAGTTTTTGAGAGAGCTCCCTCTCAAATATTTCTCATTCGCGGCTAATTGAGGCGAATATTTTTGATTGATTTGACTTGGAAAAAAAAATTGAAATATCCAGATATCGGGTAAATGGCCGTCAATTTGAGCCGAGAACCAACGAAAAATTGGTAAAATCAATGGAGAATGATGTCAGCTGTCATTTGCTACATGTAAAACCGAGTCGCGACAGCTTGAATTTGAAAATGAAGAATCAATCAATCTGACCAACCTCATAGTGAATGAATCGGAAAAAATTGTTCAGTTTCGAAAAAATTGTTTTTCGAAAATTCGCGAAAAGATTGATTGACATTTCAAAATTTTCATTCACCGTAACGTCACCGATAACTGAATCTTCGAAAATAATTGACAATTTTTCAAATATTGCATTTCCAGGTTTTTTTTTAATTCCCCAAAAAAAGTCCGAATTTTCAATAAAACCGTGGATAAAAAAAATCGTTACTCAATCAAAATTACAGACCGTTTTTGGTACTTCAAGAATTTTATACAATTTGCAATCATTTTTATCACTTCCGAATTAATTAATCCCAAATTTATTTCGTTCACATTACCAATAACTTATTTTTACCATTTCAAAACAAAATAAAATTGAATGAAAGAATATGCCGCCAAAATCTGTGAATTACGTTGGAAAAATATCGGAAAATTGGAGAATAAATTATAAAGAAAGAAGTCGAGTCTCACCTGATGCGCCAAACATCTCCATTCTCAAAGAACTAACCAAGAAAAAGGAAAAAAAAACTATATTCCATGAATTTATGAGCAATACAGAGACAATGAATGTTTAAAAACACGCGCGATACAACATCCGACGTGCCTGGAAAAAATATATCGGCTTACATCCAAGCATTTTCTATTCAGCGTTAACTTCACACAAAATACGACAGTTTAGGTGTTAACAGAAACAAAAAAAAAATCTCGTTTACTTCATGTGGAAAAAAAATTAAAAAATTATCAAAAAAAATTATGAGTGACATTGAGATAGATGGGGAAGCCCTTGAGAATCCAGCAGAGCCAGTTCCAGATATCTCTACGGTTGCAGAAGCAGGTCAACCAGTAGAGCCGGAAGTTGGTCCAACTGTGGATGAGGAAGTTCATGAAGTTATTTCTACACCTTATGATGACAGTTATCCTCATCACACAAGATTCTTACAGAATCCAGACAGATACTCGTGGACTGCAGAAAGTTAAAAATTATAATTTTCCAAAATTTTCCTAACAAAAGTTGGTTAATATTTTTTGTGATATTTTCTTTCTCTTATGCTCGTGTCTACAATAAAGATGGTGAGAATGAGAAAAAGGAGAATAAATTCACGCAAACGTTCTTCAAGTTTATGAAAAATTTATCGGACAAGCGCTTCTTTGAGATTATCAATATGGAAGTCGATCATGAGGACAAATCGGTTGTATTTTATCGGCCATCCACTGAGTTTATTCTGCCCGATTTCATTCCGAGTATTCTGCAAATTTGTTGAGGTGAAGAGTTGGAATTTTGTGTGCAATACCGGCAGCGCCATCTCGCATTTTAGTGGAGAAGTCTTCGAGACGTTCTGGAGGACTTCCTCGTCGGTCATTAAGGCAGAGATCTTCTCCCGCAACTATTGGACAATTTCAAAAAATATTTGAATGAAAAAATATTTGAAAAGAATAAATAAATCGCTATGAATTGTTTTAATCGTCGTCTATTCATTGAATTATGCAGATGAACATCCGCAACCAAGCATTCTAAGTATCGAACACTCGAAGTGTTCTTCAATACAAATTACCCTAATTTACGCTGAATCTAATGAAACTGGAGAAATCCCCGTCGAATACTTCATCATCGGATTTTTGGAATTTCGGAAAGGGGTATGCCTTCAATTGACAAAAATCACCATTTTCCGCGGAAAATAATTTTTTTACCACTTGGAATATCGACTCCAAATTTTCCGCGAGGCTTCCGGATGCTGCAGAGGGTGTTCGCACAAAATTGGGAATCGATATCCCCAGTGGAAAGGAATTCATGACTCTTCGAAAATGTCCAAATCGTGAAATGTCTGATTTCGCTGATTGACTACTTACTGACTTACTGACTCTTTACATTATCAATTATCAACACTTCATTTACCATGAGCCTTCAAGATAGGCAAATGATCGACCGCAAGTATAGTCGGTAAGTAATCGACAATTAAGTGGTAAGTTGCCAGACGTAACATGCGGACCATATTTTTTTTACCACTGGGAATATCGACTCCGAATTTGTCGCAAGGCTTCTGGATACTGCAGAGCGGACCTTGGATTACCCCAATTTACCCTAATTTACCCCGAAGCTAAAAAGGATTGTTGCAACATACTTTCTAATCAACTGCTGACACCCCCTCGATTTGGAAATATGGATGTTTTCGGATCAGGTTGCTCACTAAAATCCACAAAAACAATTGAAATATACCAAAAAATTTATTTACATAAAAACATGAATATAATACCTATTTCAATTGATGCGCATTTATAATCAGATGTACCCGAACAATGTTGGCTCATTGAAAATGAAAAGAGGAAATCAAATGAAAAAGTAAGTCGATTATTCCGGCGATTCAACATCAAGTCCGATTGATCGATGAAAATAATAAACTCCGCAGAATTTATTATCAGTCGTATAAATTCAGTTGTGAATTCGTGAAGAAACAAAAGTCGAAATCCTCCTTATTTCCTTCATTTTGAAAATATCTCGCTAACGATCAGTTTTACGAAAAATTATGAAGAGACCTTTTTTTTAGCCCATTGAATTCTCTGCAAAAAAGGTCTCTACATAATTTTTCCTCATCCCTTTCGTTTCCGAGATATTCGCGAAAGTATCTATTCAACTTCTTTTTTATCTATTCAACTAATTCATTACTGAATTTTTTTTCATTCAAAGCCGCACAATATTGCACAGTAATTCAGAAATAAAAGCGCGAAATAGGGAAGGGGAAATTGTATTAACATTTCTCTGTATAAAAGAGTTCATTCAATTCACGGTTGGCATATTCACTTAATATCAGTGCTGACGAAGAAACAAAAAAAATCAAACTCTTATTCCTTCAAATAAATTCAATTCGATTCTTATTTTTTTCCAGTGTTTTTTTTCACACCTTTCGTATCTATAAATAATGTTTATATTACTTCGCTTCAATTAATTTTCATATCAATCGTTTCTGCTGTTTTTTTTTCTTTTTTCTCATAGTACCATTCGTTACAATATTTACATAAACATACATACAACTTAAGAGATTAATTATTAGAGGTACATTATTAATTAATTAATAATAAAAATATGCTTCTTTCAACTACTCAGTTACAATTTCATTTTTTTCAATCAAAACTGCGACTTTCAATTGCACTAATTTTTTCAATTTTCCAGAAGTTCAATTTGGAAAATAAAAAATTGTTTACTAATTACTTTTTTTACTATTCGAATTTCAGTTTAATTCAATTTAAATGAATTTAATTTCGTTAAAATTCGCAGTTTAGGAATTCAGAATTTTTTAGTCTCAAGTGATTACTATTTTTTTTTTCCAATAAGTATACTTCGTTAATTAATGACAAATAATTTAATCCATTATTGAAGTCCAACCGTGGTTTTAATATTCTCATTAATATTAGGAATTAATGGCAATTCATCTAATTGAAAAAGCTATGTACTTGAGATTGAAGCCAAATTTTCATTAATTTGAGGCTTCACAATTTTAAATAAATTTAGTACAATATATTTAATGCTTGAGTACATCGTTTCCATTGAGATACAATTTTTTCGTTTTTTTTTGTTAAATTCATTTCAGTTTTTTTATGTATAAAAAATTCTTGATGATTTCTTTTTTTTTCTTTGCAAGATGGGATTAATTTGTTGGCAATAAGGCTCAAAAATTCATTGGTTCTTTGATTATCGTACGTTAATTTACTTCGTTTTTTATTTTCATCATTATTCTTTTTTTGAATTATTTCATTTATTGAGATATGATTTCATATGCAAAAATTTGACTTTTAGCTCGTTTTTATTTAATGGTTTATTTTCATCGATAAAAGACAATCCAAAAACGTACGGTTTGTATAATATTCAAAAGCCTATTATTCTTTAGAAGAAAAAAACACATCTAGACATTTTTGGCAAATTTTCAGTTATAGTTTCTCGCCAAAAACATAATTCAGCAGTGAGAGAATTCAATTTGATAAATCTGTTTTACTTCAATTTGATTTTTTTGAGATATCTCGGGAATGAAGCGAGCTACAGAATTTTTCATCAATACCTTTTTTATAGAGCAGAATGCGCTCTATAAAAATGGTTTCCTTCAATTTTTTCGTATCTCGCTTTATTTCTGAGATAATTCTAAAAAACACAAATCAACGAAAATTGAATTTTTTTAATTTAACCAGTTTTTTGTGAATATCTCAGAAGCTATTGGACCTACAAAATTTTTCATCGAACGTTTTCTGTAGAGCGCATTCTTCTCTACAAAAAAGTTTCCATCAAAATTTCTCGATCTCGCTTCGTTTTTGAAATATTTCCGAAAAACCGAAATTAACAAAAAATGCAAAATTTCAACTGAATCAGTTTTTTATGAATATCTCAAAATATATTGGAGATACATTTTCAATGAAATCGTTTTTTAGAGTACATTTTCCTCTACAAAAACGGTCTCTTCAATTTTTTCATATCTCGCTTCATTTCCGAGATAATTTCAAAAAACCCGAATCAACGAAAAGTAAAAACCTTCAATTTAATAATTTTTTTTTGAATATCTCAGAATCTATTGGAGCTGCAAAATTTTTCATGGAACCTTCTTCCAGAGCAGAATGCCCTCCACAAAAAAGTTCCTCTCAAAATTTTTCGTATCTCGCCGATCCCCAAAATATTCAAGAAAAACCAATTCAGTACTTCTAATTCCCCAACTGAATTAATTCATCCCATTCAACCCCTCACTGCCAAATTGATTACACGATTTTTTTTTAATCAAACGGTACAAATGATTGATCGAATTCCCCCAGGTTCCCCCTACACTGGTAGCTTAACAACAATAATGACGTGTATATAATAAATTGTATATTAAAAGAAAAAGTTTCTCTAAAATAATCAATAGAGATTTATCCAATAAACGAAAAAAAATTGGCCCTTACATGGCTAAAATTTCACACTCTAATCAGTGTATATTGTTATCAAAAAATGGCATTAACGAGATCTCAGTTATGAATGAAAAATGTGTGCAATTCAAACTTCAAAATCAAGTTGAAAAAACTAAAGAAAATGAAAACTATTAAATCACACAATTGAGGTTCTATTTTTTTTATGTATATCGCATTTAATTTTTTTTATTTCACGAGCAATAAGCCGCCCTTGTTTAATCAATTCAAAATTCATCAATTAATATACCTATACACGTATCTATTTTACGTTAATAATTGTTCAACATATATATGTATATATTCGTTTTTTCCGCTTAAATTCAATATACATATACATGCAATATTTTTTTTAATTACTCTATATAACTTCGAAAATTGCTTCTATTACGTGTCGAATTGTTTTGTCACATTGTAAATGTTTTCATCATACAATAAAGCACCTTGATTACGAATAGAAAATGACTTTTTCTCGTTAAATTCGATTTAAAATGCATTTGAATTATTTTAGAAGTAGCAGGCCCAATAGTTCCATTTCGTAATTATATAAATTTCCGCACAATTAAAAAAAAATTGATTACATTATATTTATTACAAATATATTCGAGTATATTTCATCCCACACGAACAAAATAACTGAAATGAGAATAAAAATTGTTTCGTTTTCGGCATTAATTTCTGTTCGTGTGCAAAATTTTTTCCAATTTTAATTATTAAACATTTTCATCGTTTTTTCCTCAAGCTGGCTTAAAATTTATTTATCACATGACCATTATTATGTGCGGCAGTGTTCCATCAATAATTCCAACTGAGTTAAGAAAAAAGAAAAACGTATTTCTCCCAAAAAAAATCAGCTCAAGCCAGCACTAGAAAGTCCAATAAAAAAATCGTCACGAAGCAACAAAATCAATATAAATATTCATTTAAAAATTCATAATAAATAGACTCCGGCATCACTGCTTCCACCATCCGCAAAAACAGGAATACCATCGCCTCTCGCAGTGAGGCTGTATTATCTGCTATTGTCAGTGCATAGCGCGCGTCGTTAAGTGCGTTGTCTCAGCTCTTTTTGGTGGTGGCGGCGGGGGTCTGCGCTTACCCGCGATGACATTAGCGATGTTCATACTACAATTTTCATCGACAAACCGGACGCTCCCCTGTCGCGACGGACTCGACGCGTACTCAACCGGTGCATGTGGATCGTTCGTGTAAACGTTTTCATAAAGATTGTCACTGCCGTAGTGTTCCTGAACCCAATTCGACACATTAGTCTCTCGATAATCGGCAATGGCGGGAGGCGGATCCCTGAACCCGAGGACTTCGTGGGGGGTTGTGGTCGAATCGAGTTTACACTTTTGCGCGACCTGCCATTTTTTCCGCATGACTCTCTGCAAATCTTTGAGAAAATCCCCGGGCGGCGCTTGATCAGAAGCGGCGAGCTTCTTCGGCGATGTTAGTCTAGTGCTGTCGGCTCTCCTCGGCGGCATTGGCTTCCTCTGCGGAAGGGCTGGGCTCCCCGGTTCCTGTTGCGGGGGCAGATTGAACGTTATTTTCTTGCCCGTCCCTGTCTTGGATTTTGGCGATGTCGGTGGTTCCTGAATTGTTACCCGTCTCTGTGGCTGGGGACTCGAGGCCGCTTTAAGTTCAGCCAGGTAGGGTGGCGTTGCGTAGTGACTCGAGTTTTGCTTGAGCGCACTGCGCCTGACTGTATCCATGTTCGGATTTGGCCTTATTGATTGGGCCTGTTGGGCAGCTGGATAAGTCCCGTAAATGAGCTCGTTCTTGCTGTTCTGGCGCTGGAGACTGCTGCCGTAAGCTGGTGGGGGAATAAATGGCGGTGGAGAAACGAAGCTCGGGGAACTCGGTGCGAATGTTGGAGTACTGGCATTGGAGCCTGAGTAAGAATTGTGAGAGGACGAGTAGCCATTGTTGACGGAATTACCGTTTTGAGTGGAGTAGGTTTGCGTGCGACTTGGTGTGTTTGTTGGGGTGATGTCGGGTGATGAGGAGTTGGTTGGGGTTGACTGTTTGGGGCGAGCGCGTCTTATTGTACCGGTTTCGCCGACTAGTGGGCTTGGTGGTGGTGGAAGTGATACGAGGGAAAGTGAAGAGCCGGAGAGCTCTGAGTTCTCGCACATTGGAATTTCACCGGGCGCTGGAGGTGGTGGGAGAGAGTCGAGGGATAGATTTGAGCGGAACATTTCTGGTGGCGGTGGTGGAAGTGGCTCGCTGTCAGACTCAATCTCCTCGAGAACTCGCGGTGGCGATGGCGGTGGTGGGAGTGATGTTATTGAGTCCATCATGCAGGATGGAATGGGACTCGTTGGGGTTTTGATCTCGGGTTCGGTTCTGGTGTAGCCGATTGGACTGACTCGTTCTCTTACTGGCGTTCCTGGCGGGACTGGACTGACTGGAGTGGCGTTGCCAGATCTGTGATGTCTCTTGAGGGTGCCAGAGCCGTCAGAATCGGTGCCACTTCTTCTTCTACTGTGTCTCCGCGTGAGGGTACCGGAGCCGGATGATGTTGGGCTTGGACATGAATCGGGCTCGTCTCGAACAGTTTCGCCGACTTCTTTTAACTGTCTCGTTATTGAGGTTAGCGGGAGTTTTGGGTTCATTGAGGGTTTGCGCTTTATTGTGCCGGTAGGAAATTCACCGCACTCGAATGCAACTTCGCAGCTACTTGGAGCACCATCTGACAAACAACCGCTTGAACTTGAGGAACTTGCTCTGCTGAGTCTACCCTCGTTTGTGTAACTCTGTCGCTGCTCGGAATTATAACTCTGTCTTTGATTATCGTACTGCCTATTGTCATTACCGTTGTGACGCATCTCTGTGAATTGTCGGGCATTGTCATTTGTTGTGTTGTACTGGGTTTGACTCGTTGGCACTGCTATTGAACTCACTGAGCATGATCTAGCGTGGGCCAATAAATCAAGATCCTCTTGCGCCAATTCATCAACTAGAGTTCTGTAATTTTCCATGACTTGTCTACCGTATTTGGCGATTCTAATGCCGACCATCCATCGTTCGAGGGATGATAAATCCTCGGCGCACAGGAATTTTATGTACTTGGTTGATTTTGGTTGCTGGAGACGCGGGTGCTTTATTGCGAAACAGAAGTCGGTGGGGGCTTTGTATTTTTTCTTCCAACCGACACCGTGGTATACTTGATTCACGTCGAAGGTTGCTAGGCAAACTAGGTCACGGGCTGTTCGGGCTTTTTCTTTGGGCCAGTAGTAGAGGCCGGAGGCGCGGAGAATGAAGTGGTACTTTTTCCAGCCTTTTTTGCCGTCGGATTTTAGGTAGAGGGGTCCTTCAACCTGGAACAGATAGAAAATTTATCATTTTTTGGAATATTAAAAAATCGTATTTTTTCAATACTTGGATTTTTCAACAAAAAAAATGAGGTTTTGATTTCTCCGAACATTTTCAAAATCAATTTATTTTGTTCCTTTTTTTGAAAATAAATATTTTGTTTTTTCAAAATTTTCAAAAATTTAGTCTTCGAAATTTCCAAAATTCAATTTTTTTCATTTTGAAGATTTTGATATTATTCTTATTCTCAAGGGACCATTTTTGCCCCACCTTCCCCTATAATAAAATTCTCGCGGGGCGCATACTTCTCGAATTATTAAAAAAGAATTTTTTGCAAAAATTCTTATTTTTTTAATTATCTCAATCATTAATTTTCCAAAATCTTGAAAATCCAAAAACTTCATTTCTTCACGATGCAATTTTTCTGTGACAAAAAATGGAAAAAATCGTTAAATTACCCGTCTAGAATCAAAAAGACAATTCTCCATGCCAAGTGACTGAAGTAAACTTTTGGCAAAAGTCCCGAATTAATTTTTACGTTAAAAAAAATAAAGGAATAAAAAAGGTTTTATCGTAATTACCTCTGGCACTCCAACATTGCTGCTTGAAAAAAATTCCTCGAGTAATATGTTCCTGGAATGATCATCGTATTCACCAGTACTTCTGTCTGATTGACCAAGCAGATATTTTTCTGGTGAGAGAAATAATTGTGTTCTATCCGGACGCTCAACGAATAAAAGTTTGTTCTTTGAATCTCTTGTCCACAAAAGAAGATTTTCAACTAGAAGCTCGTGATCCTCGTATACTCTCTCTGAATGGGGCAAACAGGGACAAAAGAAGTATTAAGAAAAATTACTTTTGTCTGACACAAAAACTCTTGTTCTGTGAACTTTTATCTCGAAAATTCCATCGTCGCTGATTTTTCGAGTAAAGAAGAATCAGCCAAGTGGAAAACTGAGATAAGTCAATTTCACTGGCAATCAGTTTGTTTGAAATATCGCGGAAACTAGGGGAGATAGAGAAATTTTCGCTAATACCTTTTTTGTAGCTCTCATTTTTTCCTGCAAAAAAGGTTTCCACCAAGTTTTCTCTATCTTCAACAGTTCTTGAGATATTTCGGGAAAAGTCGAGGGAAGGAATGAAACGAGATGAGGTTTTTCATGTTGTCCCAGTTTTTCGGGAATATCTCGGAGGCCGATAGGTTTAGGAGGATAAATGTCAAAGCCTTTTTTGTGGAGAATTTAATTGTCTACAAAAAAGGTTTCTTCATAAATTCTCTTAAAATTGACAGTTTTCGAGATATTTTGAGAAAACCGAAAAAACGGTTTTGGTCATTCGGTGAATTCATTAATTTCGTTAACATTTTTTTGAAGATAACTCGGAAACGGTGAGGTTTACGAAAATTTAGCAGGAAACCTTTTTTGTAGCCTCTAAAATTCTCTACAAAAAAGGTTTCTTGATAATTTTCTCTAAACGCAGTCGCTTCAAAGATATTCGCAAAAGAATCACAAAATAACCAAATTTTCATTCGAGAAAAAATTAATTTCAATGATAATGAGATTAATAAATTTCCGAAAATTCACCGATAAAAATGACTCAATTTTTTAAATCAAAGTAAAGCTACTAGTGACGTTAATCACGATCATTATTGAATATTAGCGAAAAACCGTTGAAAAAAGTTCGTCTCATTTTGCTTCTTCCCTTCATCGATGAATTCATCATCATAAATTAAAGTAATTTAATTTACCCATGAAGAGCTCCGGCAAGTGTTCGACAACAGCCCACTTCGGATCCATTCCAACGTGATTTTTATCCGCCAGAAGTCTGCAAACGTGTGCAACACTCATTCCCTCATCAACAAGCAAGCTTTTACCACTTCCATCCAATGTGAATGCCTTGATGAATAATTTTTGTACACTCGCCTCGCGCATTTTCTCCAATGCGAGGCGTATTTTTTCAGCCTTAGCTCTACTAGCAGCGTCTGAAATTATCAAAGTATACCCATGAGCATTCGCCAGCTATAATTTAACTAGCTGACGCTTTTAAGGTAATCCAAATAGTAATGCTCACTATGAATTTTTCTGAAGTCATTTAATTAACAATTTTGATTATTGAAAATCTCAAAAAAAAAGAAAAAAAATCTCAAAATGTAGTTTGGTCGGTGCTTAACTATTAATGGTATTTGGCAAGTATCATTAATAGTTATTTACTGACCAAACTGTACATTTGTAAATTTTCTTTTTTTATTATTTTTGAGCTTTTCAATAGTCAAAATTATAAATTAAATGACTTCAGAAAAATTTGAAAAAATTTATTAATAGTTAACATTACTCAAATTACATTTTGCAATATTTAACTTTTTTTTAA
>JABSMS010014212.1:0-12605 GCA_018902275.1 Aleiodes sp. PSUC_FEM 10030003
ATAAAATTCATTAGTACTGAATATTCAATTCAGTATTGAATTGAATTATTCGTATTCAATTCACCATGAATTATTCAAAGTTTTGAATATTCGCACACCACTAAATTTGAATAATAAAATTCTTAATCTCTTTCCTATACTGTCTCAATACCGACACACTTTATCTGAAATATATTGGTTACAGGACACATCACGAATTCGTTTTTATTATGTACTACAACAGTGACTCATTGCGAAGCGTAATTACTCGATGTGTAATTTCCATGGTTCAGAGACACAGTAAATGAATGATCGAGAGAATACATTGTTCTCATACTTTCGATATTACATTCAAATAGTTATAATAATAAATAACGTAGTGGAGATATTATTGTTCTCTATTATTTTCAAAAATGAGTATTTTCATGAATTTTAAAAAGCTACAGTCCAATACCAACAATGTATTGTAGCCTATCTACCCAATTAAAATTGTGAAAAGAATTGGTCAACCACAATTTAAACACTATATGAGGGTGCAGAACGGGAAGAGGAAATTTGCTCGAGTCATTCGATTGCCAAAATCAACAACGTATCAGAATCAATGCCAGAATAAACAGTAATTATTGGAAAAATTGGAAGTATTCAAAATTTTATGGAGCTTGACATTGAAAAAAAAAGTACTTTCAAACTAATTATACGGTGTATTATTCTTACCTCCAGGTGTGTGCTGAGAATCCAGGGCAAGTCTCGCCGCATTGTAAACACGGTTGGCCATCCTCAAGGTCTGTGATTTGTACACTCTGAAATATAAAATTTACACTCTCAAGATACAACAAACAAATGAGAAAAAGAAAACATTTAACATGTTGACCTCAGATGTACGCGAGGTCCTCTCGTTCGCACGAAAATCATCGTAAAGTGAGAAAAAAAATGAAAAAGGAAAAGGAGGAAAAAAATCGAAGAATATAAAATACAAGAATTTTTTTTTGAGGAGATTGAGACTCGACGACAACTACACGAATATGGTCAGTACGCCCACAAGGACTGGATTTGGTTGACGCAGTGATTTCGGACGTGGCCAAACATCGTTTAGATGATGTATTTCGACTTTACCTATCCAATTAAACACTTTTGAAAGTTGACTTGAACATTTATATTGACTGAATTAGTCATTGACTGGATCGAGCGGCTCGTTCAATTGTAATACAAGATTTTAATTTAATGAAAGTATTCTCGTTTTGTTAATCAATAAAAAGGAATATTACCATTTAGAATTGTGAATGATCATTATTATAAAACAAGACTAGAACGAAATGAGTTTTATATCTCCATCACCAATAAATGATTGTTCCCCGAGAAAATAGTTGACTCTGATGTCCTTGAAATATGAACAGTTGAAGGAAAAGAGTATGAAATAATTGGACATTGAGAATCATGCACTTCCATGATATGGAAGACGACACTTCCTCGCATGTCCGCCGATTATAACGGCAATTTGATTGTACAGAGCCATGTACGATGGGGAAGATTGTTCATATAGGTCTCAGAGTCTGGTTATACCAGTGGTACTATGGTATATAACCTACGCGCGGTTTCTCTCAATGTATATAAAATACGTTGGCGTTATGTTCGCTCTTTTTTCTCCCTTATGCTAGAGTATCGACAAATATACGCGATGTTTGTGGGCATAAATATTGCAAAAGAATCAAACAAAATTATATTGTCTTTACAGTAAAATACACATTGTAATTAAATTTTTTGTTCATTTTCCTATTAGTTAAATCCACAAAAAAATTTTAGACAAAAAATTTATGATTTCTAGTAGATTGCATTTATACCGAATAATCATTGTGAATTCGTCGTGAGGTCGGTGATGCCCTCCTTCGAGTTTTGAAAAACTCATCATAATCCTCGGAATCTTCATCGTCTTCGGCAAATAGCCTGGGTGGCTGTACTCTTGAATCATTTCTCCTTAATTTATGATCAAATCTGATTTCACTTGCACCAATAGGACTCTTCGAACCGGTACGAATTCGAATAACTGTTGTACCATTTCTCTCAATCGTCGAGAAATTATCATTCTCATTCTCCGAACAATTACCACTAAATCTCCTAGTACAATCATGCTCTGGCGACTCATCATTCAAGTACCGTGACAATTCTTTATCGATCCGTCGTAGATCGCGAGAGTCACGGTGAGATTCATTTTTATTTTTATTCTTTATGAGAAAATCATTGCGAAAAGGATCCTTCGAAGGTGATACACATGAATTTATTGTATAATTATCATTAACCTCATCGTCAACTACCGTAGGTGGTGTCAGTGGCCTTGAGTGTCGATCTTTCTTTTTAACATCACATTTATTTCTGGCATATTCACTGTCACGTTCACACGATTGATTTCTCCATTTATCCACATTGGTAAGGCTTGATGATGATGATGATGATGATGACGATGATGATGATGATGATTTGTGAAGAGCATTACTATCGCGAGATGATCCATGCTTGTTTGGTAATGAACATGAAAACTTGAAATACGTCTCATTAGGATCACTACTTCTGTGATGATGATACTCAAATGAGCTTTTCCTACTCAACTCATTATCTCTATCATTTACCGAGTTCTGCCTGCTCTTTCTGACTAGATCAACATCTCCACTGGGATCTCTTGTGACCCTTTCGTATTTCTGAAATTCTACATTGAAATCTTCTGTGCACATTCTCGTATGTAAATGACCATTCTCGAAATCTTTCTTGTTACCATTCGTGAAATGCCTTCCATTCGTATCATTTAACGTATTCGCAACTTCACGATCCGGTGAATCATCTGTATATCTCGATCTCTGTATTGAATAAGCGTCCTCGCCTTCGCCCTTTTTCACCGGCACAAACGAACACTCGTCTTCCCTTGCAGACGATCTTCTTGAATTAAAATCACCATTCGTTCTTTGATCCTTCATTAAAAAGGATTTGCCTTGTTTTAAATGTTTATGTTTCAGTGAATCACTCTCACTTTGGCACTTGTGTTCAATATTTTTATAGTTGCTCATAAATTTTTTCACATTATTATCATTTTCTTCGTCATAATCATCATCATCGTCATCAAAGAATTTGGTTCTCCTTACAAATTCACTGGAATTATGTGATTCCGAGAAATTATCAGTACGTCTGACTGGTTTTCCTGAACCGTTGCTCGGATTAGACTTACCGTTCATCAGTCTCGCATCAATGATCCTATCATTACTGTGTGTCATTAAATAGGTATCCACTGAGTGATTTCTCTGAGTCGAGCCATTTTTAGCTTGTTCACCTAATATCCAGGAACCTAATTCATGATTTACATTGATACTTTTTCCATGGGTTTGAATGTTTTTGTTTAAAGGTGACAAAGATGAATCTCTCTGTCTATCCGAGTGAGTCTCATCGGAGCAATTTCGATCCTCATAATCTTTCAACATTGGAGATCTAACTTTTGATTCATCTTTTGTCCAGCTATTCCAGTGACGTGACGACATTCTCTTGCCGGAAAAAAGAATCACTTTTAACAGAATTTATCACAATAATGGAGAACTGATAATGTTTATAACAAAAATGACTGGTAATATACTGGCCGGAACGCGATGTTTCGTGGTCGATGCCGAATCACCGAATCCCTCTCAGGTTGCGGACAAGATTGGAACAGTAATCCCCCGCGCGGTTGGCCTCACTCCACTGTATGAGAAAAAAGAACTGAGGAGGACGAGGTGGGCACAGGAGAGCGACCCTGAAAGTCCACCGGTTGACTTTCACGTATTCGCGTGCACTCTTCGACGTGCGTTGTATGCCCGGCTTCCCTCTATATATTTTTCTCTCTTCGTTTCCCTTCGTCACAAAGAGGGAAAAGCAAGTAACCAAGAACAGTGGCCAGTTCAGCTGTCCTCTCCATCTCTCTTTCTTCTTTCTTTCCTGTATATACCTTTTTCGCTTTGGATTTGAGTTACTTTTTGTATTCAACTCGAGCCACTGTTCACATTTTCTAACCTCTTTTTATTTTTGAATTCATTTTTTTATCTGTTTGGCTCTGTAAATATCTCCTCTTCAGAAATGAACCTATGATTTGCAATATTTTTTTTTAAAAATTTCATTCTGCGCATGGAATAATTTGAAAAACAGTTCGGACTTTTTTTTCTCCTTAATCAGAAGCATGCTCTGAGAGCTCAACGAACTGACAGATATGCGATGACGATGCGATGCTAGTCAAGCAAGTTGCTCCTCTCGTGGTCAATACATGCAGGAAAACTGCAAACAGGTGAGGATAAAATAGCGCTTGGGAACGATATTATACTATCGCAGCATTTCATGTAACAAACCACATTTTCAAGTTTTCTAATTTTTTTCTCACTCTTGATAAACATTAATAGTTTCGTTGAAAACTGGAATTAAATGAGTTATTCTGATCGATTCATGAAAAATGCCTCATTCTTGAAAGTAAATAAGTGCTAATAAATCTAATGTTTTTCAAAAAATTACTAAACGGTAATGGCGCTATCTTTGTCTAAAAAAAAACATAAACATTAAATGGTTGAACGAGTCTCAATGCAATTACGGTCAGTTTTTTACCATTGAATTCTCCAAGGCGCGGAAAAAATTAACTTGGATTCGCGGTATCATGATTTGTAATAATAATGATAATAATCGTAATGATAAAAGAGTTGATCGCAATAAATTACTTTCGAATATGGCTTGATTACGCTATGAAATTGATAATACCTCATTATCAATTCAGTTTAATCTTCTTTGCAGCAGCCGTATTGAATCGTAAAAATAATTTTGTTTGAATTTGCAATGGCGCGTGAACTCAAGGGGCGAATAAACACTGCCACGAGAGCGGAATATAATATCAACATATATTGACTATAATATCGAAAGGTGGTCGATATCATGGTTAATTATTTAAAAGGAATCAGTTTATTCATTCTGGGACTTATTTAAACTTTCAGTTGTCGGTAGTAAAATTTCGAGATACCAATTTTTAATGAGTATGGAAAATGATTTCTCTCACTTCCTCTCTGACTATCTCAAATTTGACTAGGATAATCTTTATAGAATCCAAAAATTTCATAGAAAATTTGGAAACTATTTCTCTCTATTGTTTTGAAAATATGCTCAATCAAATATGGCCGTTTTCAAATTTTCAAAGTTTATGAATATTGCAATATGAATATATGAATATTGCAAAATTATTCATTTTTTCTGTTCTTAGTATCAGAATGAATTTCTAAAAATTTCTAGTCATACCGAGTTCCTAAAGTAATGAAAGTGATTTGTCTCAATTCAATGAATCCTTTTTTGATGTGCCAATATGCATTCTGCCTCCTTAAATATTTTAAACATGAATGTTATTATTCTTTTTCCGCAAAGAAAAAATAACTAGGTGCGACACATGGGAAGAAAAGTATTTCTCCTTACAAGAGCTGAAGAAGCGGATTTGGAGGACGCGAAGAATCTGAGAAAACCCTGTTTTCCAGACAGAGTATTCAAATTTGATTCGCATTATTCTCCAAGTTAGCGGTACAACCCACTCATTATGGGTCTGAACCGTCAGAGAATTAATCAATGAATTAATAATTCATCGACTTCATCAGCCATTTGGGATATCCTCTGAGTTAAACGAAACGTTGGGAGTTGACTCCTACGTCTGTTTTTGTACATAGGAACTAATCGTGCATCGAACATAGAAAAGTATTCAATGGAAAGATATTTAATTTTAATTCATTATCGTAATATTGCAATATTTAATGGGAAAAAAATTTAGAAAAATGTTAAGATGTTGAGAATCGAAAAATTCCCATTGATAAGTACATTTTTTCGACGGACTATTGAAAAAATTATCTATGTACGAATGGAAAATGTATGTATACGGCGTTTAAGAAGAGGCGTGAACTAAACAAAGCGGCCCACAGTTTCCTTTCAGTGATACATCACATCATTTTCTTTTATTCAGTGGCTTGAAAACTAATCTCTCATTCTCAATTTTTTATTGTCCACTCTTTTTTAAGCGAAATTACTCAGTGAGACATAAAAGCAACAGCTAAAATACAATGAAATGTTATACTTTCTCCAATCACAATCATGTAGGAAGGAGGACAGTGTCGAATATTAATGAATAATCAGAAGTGTAAAGTATATATTTCCTGTGCAATAAATAGACGATTGTTTCTTTAAACCTTCCTTTAATCCAACTTTCACACCGACCTTCATGCCTGTGATAGACACATGTGCGTGTCTAATTTGGAATTAAAGAAAAAAAATAAAAAAGAACCATGAAAATTCGCATACAATGCCTCACTGTCCTTATTCATTTGAATGATATGAAAAATTAACATTTATGAAAATTTGAATTGATGCATTTTCAAGAATCGTCACGTGGTGAACAATTGGTTATGGTAGTACATTGTCAAATGGTTATGCCAACTGAAATGTTCATATAACAATTTCGAATGAATGTTCTCATTTTTTATAGAGCATAAAATTCCAAATCAGCCATTGATGAAATGTAAAATGTATATTAGCAAGCAATTAAGACAGAAGCCGCAGTAGCTCAAGGCACCTTGTATTCTGTCAGTGAATATGTTCGGATAAATTGGAAAATTAATCAAGTGTACACATTCACTGATTACATTTTCTCAATAAGCATCGAGTGAATTTTAATATTAAAGCCAACGGTTGCTACAAGCTATATCATGTAACACCGGTAGACCAACTCCATAAACTTTGTTGAAATTGGAATTTATTAAGTTTATTTGGATAAGGAAATTATGTTTATAATAGATATTTTCCTAGAAAATATAATTTCAGTCTGTTCGTTCAAGCAATTTTTATATTGAGAAAACATGACTAGACTGAGACTACTAAAAACATATGAAAGGGTGCAGCCGAGATAATCCAAAATAAGGGTGCGGTCAATTACCTGTAACCTTTCATAAAAGTGACTTTCAACTCCTATATCAGCCATTTAGAACAGTTTTAAATGAGTTTGAGAGATAAAAGCTTTTCTTTTCGAGATTCCCTGATCAGTGTTCGATTGAAGTTCCATTTGAATTCAAGTTATTCTTAATCTTTTCCATAGATAAAATTTTCCGAAAACTTTTAAGTAATGAAGTTTTCATTGATAATCTATTTGAAAATTTTAATTCTAAAATTGAGCTATTTGCATTCTATACCGTTTGACAGAAAGACGGAATGAACGGAAAGACGAGATTCATAGTGTAATGCAATCCGTAGAATAAGCAGCCCCTCACGAAATATCTGCTCAGTTTTCAAAAACCGGATTCTACTTCCGTTCTTCTTTTCTTTCAGATTAAACAAAGTAACACATAATATGTGGAAGCAACTAAAGTGCATTATTTTTAATGCGTCTTCAAATTCTTTGGTTTAAAAAGTAAGCAATGAGTGCTTTGCGATGAATTTAATACTATTGAGCTTACAAAAGTTTGTTTTCCCAATATTGATTGAAGTTATTGATTATTCTTGTCGCGAACTACAAATAATTGATGAGAAGAAATATTAATTTTTTAATCATCTCATACGGATTATGTGAAAGACTTATCTGTTTTTTTATTATCAGAAACTATTCGCGCTTCATTTTATCGATATAGAAATTTAAAAAAAGTAAGTATTTCAGCATATTGCATTTGGAATCAATAAACAATTGAAACTTGTCTCACCAGCCACTACATACTCTACAGTCAGTGTTTATCATTGTCTACCACGTGTGGAGCACGTGCGCGCGCCTTTCTGACATGTAATATTCTAAAATAGGGATATACTCATTTTTTACTTTTCAGCTGTCGCATACATATATATGGGTTCTCTCACACTTGTAAATTTAATCTTCAAACCGAATAAAAATTCACCACAAAAATAAAACTATAAAAAATCATGACATCAAGTGTGATTTATCGCATAAATGAATAATCATAATTCTTTTTTTTATTAACATTGTGCGTGCAAAGACTGTTTAATACATATGATAAATTCTCTAGGAAATAATAACTCTCGATGAGTCATCGATCGGCATCGGTGAGCACGACAAAAAGCGAACCTTCGTAAAAAAGCAAAGCAGTTATTTCTATCCCTTACGATGATATATACGAATTTGTAGAATAATTATTAGTTTCCAAAATAGTAAAAAAATAAAAGTTTTGGTAAGTATTTGGGAGGTAAACTTACAAAAAATCCTGCAAATACACTGGACGCAAAGCAAATATTGATGAATTTCTCTTTCATAAGAAACGTAAAATGATGCACAAAGGCTTTTGGATTCAATTATAATGTGAATATTTGCCTACATAATTTAACTTGTTGGATATAACGTTGAAAATAGAAAATTGATTTCGTATATGATTTTATCGTGTTTGTGCTAAATTGACATGAAACTAGTGAAGGTCACTACACTCTCACTTTCGTTCATGTCCTAATATTTCTCTACATAGGAACAACGAATAGTTTTTTTTTTATTCGCATTTGTCAATCATACAGTGATATCTTATTCTGAAGAAACGAGTTGATAGGAGAAGATATTGCCTTGCTATACTTGAAAGAAATTGATGGTACGCAAGGAGAAGATAAAATTACAATAATTGTAAAGTTAAAAAGTAATAGGCTGTAACAATAGCAATGATGAGCTGCATAGTTTTAACGCATATACATACGGCTTGGTGGAGAGATTCAAGAGAAGTACGCCGAACTCCATTCATTTTCGGTGTAGTCAATTCATTTGTATCTCCTCTCAACATGTCATAAACACAAAAATTATTCTCTTCAGATAAATTCATAAAAGTCAATGATAATTAATTCCACGTTACTCAGTCACAAATACTCATTGACGATATCACAGTGAAATAAATCGAGAAAATTGCACTCAGCATCGAATAATTTTTCTTCATATAATTCAGAACCTATTAGATTAGAATTATTGGAACACACGTGAAATGGAATAAATTGTAAAAAAATAATCCCACCCCCAAGGTAGTCTTTCTTATTGACTCCACGCGGTCAGTGAGCTCCCTCAAAATAACTGGTATAGTTTGAAGAGTAACAATTAATAATTCACTAGTTCATTTGTGGAACTCATTACATTTATAAATTCCAATTATTCTTCCTCCACTTATTCGTTTCAGTTACTTTTTCACTTTTCATTGAATATAATACTTCGAAAGTCACATACATAGTCATAATTTATGAACCGCCTAATGGCAAACAACACTCACCGGTATGCCTTGATACCGAAGCGCAGGGATTCGAAACTCTCCGCGAAGTGTCGGCTTTTGGTATATGATGCTTGCGGGCCTGCGCACTCACACATACAAAATCAACGTCTTTCTTCCTTCTCATTCCCAATGGTTTAACATGGCTGATGCATAAATTTAATTTCCAAACACTATCATGCCCCCTTTCGAAATTTCTGAATGTACTCATTAATTAAAAATATCAGATAATAGATAGGGAATTGTGGGGTAAGATGGACACTGGGAGGAAAATGGAGAGTCATAAAAATAGGGAAAATGATGCTCTTAAGTTGATAGTACCTTTAGTAGATTGAGGCCTAACATTGCAAGGGTTGATGTTAGAACTATTCTTATTACCCCATTGGAGAGCAAGGGAAAATTGTTATAAAAACCATGAAAAGAATTGGATTTTTTTTTTTTTTGAAAAAAATTTTGCTCCGAAATCTAAGACTGGACCCTTCGATTTTTTCGGTTATTTTCACTTCGAAAAGCTGGTATCATTCCCTGTAAATTTCACTGGCTAGAAATTAATTTCCGACGTTTTTTGTAGTACGGCTATGTGGCAAAAACAAATTGACAGAAAAGTACCTATAACTTCATTAAAAATTCCTGGGAAATTAATTGGTGAGCATTGAAATCTATGGGGAATGGTACCGGCTTTCATTTAAGCACAAGCCCGACTCACTACAATGAATAGAACAAGAGCTATTCGCAAATATCCAAATTAAAAAAAAAAAATTGAAAGTATGTATGCCTGCCAAAAAGTTGGGTGAAATGGAAATTCTAATAAAATGGTTTGAGACGAAATTTTTTAATAATTCTATTGTTTCATTCGAATATCTCCCGTTGTAATTATGATCATTTCTTTTCCCATCGATTCAGGTAGTTTCAAATGAGTTATATCCCATTTTATTAAAATCAGTTCTTCCTTCACATCTCCCATAAAAACCATTCTAAATCACCCAGATCGATGGAAAATGAGCTCACCTTCAGCTAGTTAAAGATTTTCTGTGCAACGGCCATTGGAACAAGTAATATTTGCAAGGAAAATAAAATATCTCAACAATGGACAGTTATTGGCGGATATTAACCTTCAAATTTGGGCTGAATCGGTCGAATTGGCAAAAAAACGCCAATAACCAATTGTAACACATATCTTTCAACCCAAATTTACTTAGCTTGTCAATGGAATAATTGAAAAAAATCCTATCTCGAATACCTGACTTCTTCCAAGCGGTTATCATTACATAGAATATTAAAATTCCAGCTGAAATTCAATAAGTCTGCTTTATCCTCAATGTTCATTTTACTCCACATTCCCAATTCCTTTCAACGGCATTCTTTGACACTGACTTCCATTCATCTCACAATAATGACGACAATCAATCATGAATTTCAACAGCATTGTTGAACACAATAGATTTTTCTTTATTATTGTACCTAAAAAGAAGACTCACTTCTCTTTGAATCTAATAGCGGGAAATTCAAACGTTTTTCTCCGAAGTATAGAACACGAACCAAGCCGAAAGGAGATTCGACCATTGTTTTGTTGGTTCGGCTGACACACGTGTATGAAATCAACGGCTTGAAAAGTTGTTTGATACTTTGCGGTAAAGAATAAATGTATCGCCGATGCTGGCCCAACAATTATCATCAGTAAGTTGTAATCATTATTCCATTTATCAATAATGATAAATTTTATTGAAATGTTAGTACTGCGGGGATGTTTTTTTTCTCTCCTTTGATGTATAAAAATGTTATTTAGGTTAAGTTGTAAATTTCTATTTCGTTAAACAAATTAAAGTTTTTTTTTAATGATTGTTTAGGAATGGATCCTAATAGATTGAAGAATGACAATAAGATATTGGAGAATGTCAAAATTAAAGTGGAACCTGGAACTTCAGGGACAACTATGCCAGCACCTACAACCCGTTTAACATCGTTTAGATTACCTAGAGATCTAACGTTAGGCGGAACAATTAAGACTGAAAAATCTGTTAAGAAAGTTTATGCACCTAATGTTAATGTACAGAGAAATAAGAAGAAAGAGTACGTATTTCCTGTTGAATTGGGAGCTCAATTAGATTATCTTTTAATAATACTTGTAATTAATTATAGAGATGGATCTACTGTCAAAAATGAAAGTGGTCAAAAGACAGGAAGAGATAGAGGACGCGGTCGAGGTTCTGACCGTGGCAGAGGTCGTGGAAAGGCAGCTAATAATTTAATTCAGGCAAGAATATTGAATTAAATATTATATTTAATCTGCTAAATTAGCTGTGATGAGAATTGTGGAATAATTTCTGGATTACTTTCAGTCTACTGGAGTATTTTCAGAGGGTATGAGTGATTCTGGACGTTCTGCAAGACGATCATCAAGTGGCTGGAGAAATGGGACTTCCGATAGAGAGCCAAAAATGATTCTAGAACAGTCGAAACTTAATTTGGATTATAAAGTTGACAAAGCCGAAGAGGAAGAAAAGTTAAAATTATTATTAAGGGATGATTTCATTGATAATGGAGAGGAAATTAACATGGACAATGCTCCAATTGCCTTACCATTGATTGAAGGAGGTTTGTGATAATTTTCTTCTTCATTTAAATTCTCCAAACATATCGATGGTTGTTGTCATTGTTATTATCATTATTAATATCATATTACCTTGATGATTCTTTCACCTCAGCGCAAATATATAAGACAGAATCAAAGAAAGAACAGAACATGAAATTCCATAATGAGAAAGTAGAAGTCGAAGACGAAGAGGATGAAGTTGATCGGAAACCGATAATTCTGGAGAATGGAGAAGCAGTAATGCCGCCTAAGAAGACAAAAAACCAAATCCCCGTACCGACGGATAGAAAAGATGATAAATCTCTATCGACTGTTCCTCAAGTTATTAACAGCCAGTCTTCTGGCTATATTTTGATTACAGTAAGAATTTCCAACCGATAAATATACTTGTAAATAATTTATTTCCTCAGATAATTATCAATATTTCTCCTCAGTTTCCAGACTGTCTTCCAGGTGTCGAAAGTACAGATGACACAGATCCACGGATTAATAAATCCAAAGACCAGAAGGTCCCAGCAGGTGGAAATTCAAATGGACCGGAATATTGTACATTAAATACTCTGAAGGATGGATTTTTAGGTAAAATACAAATCCATCAATCAGGAAAAGCAATTTTACGCCTTGGAGATAATAGCTTAGTAATCGATGTGGGTTCACGGCAGAGTTTTCGACAGGTAACAAAAATTTTTAAAGAAGTCAGAATGAAATTCAATTTATTGATGTGATTAATAATAAAAACCAATATTGATACGATTATGCATCCATAATATATATATAATGTA
>JABSMS010014223.1:0-12553 GCA_018902275.1 Aleiodes sp. PSUC_FEM 10030003
GTAAGAATGTCAAGTCAATTTATTGTACTGTTTCACTTGTTTCAAAATATCTTGAAAACGAAGAGAGGGAAATTTTTGTGAGATCTTTTTTTTAGCTCTGAATTTCTTCTAAAAAAGTGATCCTCTCAAATATTTGTCTATCTCTCTTCGTTTTTAAGAGAAGAATATTACCCTTGATACAGTCGAAAAAAATTGAGGGTTTACAAAAGGAGTGAAAGATTAGTTTCCGTTAAGTGGATACTACCTTGATCAGATTTTTTTCCATTCTGAAATAGATGTTAAAAAATGAATAAATTCCTCAGGTTTTTACTCATGGCGTAATACCACTCGTGGCTCCTGGTTTATGCAAGCACTCTGCATCGAATTACGTGAAAATGGTACACGTTACGATCTCCTAACACTGCTAACCTTCGTGTCACAACGTGTTGCACTTGATTTTGAATCAAATACACCAGACAACATGACGATGCATCAGCAGAAACAAATTCCCTGCATAACATCAATGCTGACGCGTTTAATCAAATTTACACCCAAAAATGGTCTAATTAATGAAGCAAAATAAATCAGTAGACAAGTAATTTAATTTGATAATGGAGTAAGCAGAATCAAGACAAAATCAATAGTTTATTATCTGTTAGGGAAGAATGATAATGTGCCTGAATAGGTCTTGGTCAATCAGTTGCATTTAAATCTGCATTTCAGACAGCATTTAACGTACAATTTATCCAGTGACGTATTCAATAAATGTTAAAAATCAATGATAAACTAATTCAGCGAAGTAATTAATCAAAATAAGTAGAAAAAGTTCTTGTGCATTCTTTCGCGAATATCTTTGAAATGAGTGGGTTTAGAAAAATGTCAAGAGACCTTTTTTGTAGAGAATTTGATGGACTAAAAAAAAGGTTTCTTTATTAAATCTCGTGAACCTCATTTTTTTCGAGATATTTCAAAATAATTCGACATGAAAATTTTTCACTTATACTGCATCACATGAAATGGATTTCAATCATTTTTTAAAATTTTCATTATGATCGATTTGGATGAAAGTCCACATGAATTTAGATCACGCTGGATTTGATCTACTTATCAATTTAGAAATAAGTTTTTTTTTCATAATTCAACTGTGTGAAAAATCGAGGAAATGAGTGGAATTTAGAAAAAAAATTGTGGCGCTGATTCACTTCTAGAAAAACGTTTGGAAAAATTTCACAAAAATTATTTGAATGTAAAAAATCCACCCAGGATAATTGGACCAATGAATGAATAAGTACCATTGAATGAACGAATCTTGTTTTTGCATGAAATAATTATGTTCAGTATGATTTTTTGATTTCTTAAAATTTTGTAGGAAAATCTTTGAGAAAATTCATTCCTTATGGAAGAAAATATACGTTCATTCATTGGGAAAAGATTTTTTTCTCGAAAAAACAACTATATTCCCATTCATTAACACAAATTAATTCAATATTCCATTTTTCTTTCAAATCTATATTAAATCTCAATCAATCACGATTGATATAATCTTCAGTTCAAATAATTATCAAATTTTCAATAATTTATGAATTTCGGAATGATCTCAATTGTTCATTAATTGGACCGTTTATCCTATTTCCTCGTAATTCGCTATAACAAAAAAAATTCAATTGTAGATAATTAAGTAAATGTCATTTGAGTTACAAAAAAAAATATGCTCAAATAATTTCGAGCAATTATTCGATTACGAATTAAGCGTTATAAACTCGGTGTGATAACGATTTTATCGATCAATTGTGCCCATCAGCACGTAAAGTCATCTACCATCGGTTGTTCAATTACTTTTTTAATTTTTTTGTTGTCTCTCTTGCCGCGATCTCTCTATTGAGAAAAATTTTGCTTTCGACCAATGATAAAATTCATGAATTTTTGAAATTTCGAAAATTTCATTGAAAAAAAACGGAAAATTTCAGTTAAAAAATGGTAAAATACAATTGCGATTTTTTAAAAAAAAATTGGAACGGACAAAAAACTAAAAATAGCTGAAAAATCATTTTTCTTCATGCTTCGGAAAGTATTAATGGAACAAAATGAATTATATTAAAGCATTTTCCAGCTCAAATTTTCCGTTCTTTCCACTGAAATAATAAGATCTTCAAGAATCCATCAATTTCATTGAAATCAAAAGAGATTTTTTTCAAAATCAGTAATTCTTCTGTATTCCGTTCAAGTTTTGACTGTTTTTTTCAACCATAACGGTGCAACAATTACCTACTTATTAATGTTTTAAATCTTTTTCTACGATTAAGTATTGTGCGTGGACCAGTTAGCATTTATTTTAATTCAATTATTGCTCAAGAACAACGAGGGTAGTTATTAAGCCTTAAAAATGTCTTTCACAGTTAATAAGAATATAGCAAAATTGTGATAATCATTACCACAACTGCCGATAATTACTAGTATAATATATCTTTGAGGCAGTGTGTAATCATTCAAGAAAAGAAGAGAAGAAAATTGAAGGAAAAATGAAAAAAAAATATCATTATGAAAGAATTATTGAAACTTTAAAAGTATTCAATAATTTTTTCTTTTATTATGAATCTTTACTGTATTTTCCATATGGCTAATTGTACCGAGCTTTTTTTATATGCGTAAAATTTGTATCCATTTACAAGGCATTTTAATAAATGAGCATATTTGGAAGGTTCATGTTTTTTTAAATAAATTAATTTAATATTTCTTTACAGGTATAAAAGTCATTTGAGTTGTGAATTAGTGAAAGAAGGTGAGTCCAAAAAAAGCTTGTGCATTCTTTTGCAAATGTCTCCGAAACGAATGGACTTAGAAGAAAATGTCAAGAGAGCGTTTTTGTAGATAATTGAATTGGCTACAAAAAAGGTTTCTCTATAAATTCTCTCAAACCTCATTGTTTCCGAGATATCTTCAAAATAAACTACAGGTGATTTTTGGACTCATCTTCACTGTTAGAAAAAAAATGTTTCATGAGCAATCTCATGGTAATTTCCATGAGCGTGACATTTAATTTATTTTAATAGGAATATAGTTATAAAATTTCGAGTTTGAGGTAAAATTCAAGGAAATTCATGAATCTCAAGTAGAAGTAAAAGCGGAAATTTCGCCACTTAAATATTCAATTGAGAACTAAAATGAAAAAAACAGTTATTTTGCAAATATCTTTCGCAAATATCTCCGGAACAAGTGGACTTAGAGAAAATTGTCAAGAAAGCTTTATTGTAGGAAATTCAATTGGCTACAAAAAAGGTTTCTTGTCGAATTCTGCTCGACTTCATAGTTTCCAAAATATCTTTAAAATAATCCATACGTGACTTTCGGACTCACCTCCTCCAATCACTTCACTGATTCCTCATTTTTATTGTCATGAAGGTATTTCAATAAATCATCATTTTTGGAAGGTTCATTCTTTTTTAATAAATTAAGTAAATACAATCTTAACAGGTACAAAAATTGTTAGAATTATGAATTAATGAAAGAAGGTAAGTCAAAAAAATCTTGTGCATTCTTTTGCGAATATCTCCGGAACAAGTGGACTTAGAGAAAATAGTCAAGGAAGCTTTTTTGTAGAAAATTCAATCGGCTACAAGAAAGGTCCCTTGACAAATTCTGCTCAACCTCATCGTTTCCGAAATATCTCCAAAATAATCTACAAGTGATTTTTGTACTCAACTTCTCGAACTCCACTGATTTCTTATGATTATTGTCACTGAGGCACTTGTCCAGGTATATTCTGTGAAAGTTCGGTGAAACCATTCACTTTAGCTGGCGCTGTGTATGGTCTAATCTGTTTCGGCCTGTTTATTTGCTGCTTAATTAAATCAAGAGGATCGAGAGTCACTAACGCCACTTGATCACTGTCTTCATGTGGATTGAATGGCTCTATGCTCTCGATTTCAGAACTATTCAACATGTCCACTGAACGACTGATTGTTTGAGGCATTCCGAGGGGCATCGGCGCTGTTTTATTCTTCATTAAAAATCTTTTTAACCGTGTTGTCCTCTTTTCAACATCTGGAAGACGACTCAAATGATCAACTTTAAGATATTTACGAAAAGCCACAAGTAAAATGGGACTTAAAATTTTACGTACGATTAACATGGTTAGCTGGAATATTCTTGGAATTTCCTACGAGTTCACCAATTGGTTTGAATGGATTCGAACGAATTGAAGCTCTTGAAGATGCTCTGGAGACTATCGATGGTCTTGGATGATTATTTACAGGCAGAGGAACTTGGGATAATTTTATTCTGTTATCCAGGATCGAATAATTTTTCGATATTATATCTAGTAACCATCTGGAAGTAATAAACAAAATTATCAGCAATTTTTATTATCTAAATAACTGAAAATTCATTTTATTAAAGTTATTACTTGTAACCACTAATTATTCCCATTGTGCTCTTGCGCCTGGAATTTTCTGGAAAGGTGCAGGCACATGTTTCCACTCTTGTTGGTGATCTCATGGTGTTGGCGGCATACTCGACGTTCAAATTTTCAACAACGTCTAACTCATCAATTGCACCAGGTACATCTTGTTTATTCGCCAGTCTGTGAATAATTTTTTAAATTTATTATTGAATTCCAATTTTTCGAGTGAAATTAAATCAGTGCGTTCAAATTTTGTGTATGGAGTACTGCGTGGTGAAAAATATAGCATTTTCGTTCTGTGTAGATCTGGAAAATTATGCGGGTGCTCTTAAAAAATTGCGAACGGTGTAGAAACATTAGAACTCGCCAACAAAAATTGATAAAATAAATTTCATTAATTCGTTCTACAGTTTTTTTAAAATATCTCGGTAAATAAGAGAGATACAAAAATTTTAATTGATACCTTTTTTGTAGAGGAGAATGAAACCTCCAAAAAAGGTTCTCATCAAAATTTCTCTATCTCTCTTAGATCCCTAGATATTCCCAAAAAACCCAACTAAAAAATTGAAATTCACTCAAATCGTTTCACTTCATCAATTAATTCTAAAAAATAAAAGAAGCATTTCTGTAATTCAATAGCGTGAGACATTCACATCATCATAATCTCAACAATGTGCTCTCTGTGCTCGAAAAGATCATAAAAATCAAATAAAAACTGAAACGAAAATAAAAAAAACAATGTCGTTTTGAAAAAAGTCTCACAATAAAATTGGTTTTCCTGCAATATTCTCGTTGGCAATTAATTCACCAAAAACAATTTTATTTTCAGTTAATCTTGACACGTCACTAGCATCCACCACATAAATAAGACCATGAATCTAAAATGAAATTGATCCAGAACTCTCGTAAAACCAATTTAAAAAAAAAACGGAATATTTATCATTAAAAATTACATATTACTCTATCAAATAGCAAAGATTTGCCTCTCACTCACGTCGTTGTAGTATCTTTTCCAGATAGATCTCAGCTGCATCGATCCACCAAGATCATAAACCTTGATAATATATGATTTGTGTCTCAAAGATAAAACTCTGAAGCCCATTGTTGGCATAACGTTTTCATCATTCTCTAAAACAGAATTTCGGTTCAAACTTATTTTTGGAAATATCTCGGAATCTAATGGAGCTACAAAAATTTTCATTCAGACCTTTTTTGTGGCTCTCATTATGCTCTACAAAAAAGGTATCAACGAAAAATCCTGTATCTCCCTTCGTTTCGAAGATATTCCGCAAAAACCGTCAATGAAAAAAATCGACTCGTCGTTTCGCCAAAATAAATGAAGCAACGTTAATAAATAATTGAACAATTAAATAATTATCAATTTACCATTACTAATGCGATTAAGCACCGATGTTTTGCCCGCATTATCCAACCCCGTCATCATCAGCACAATATTCCTACGGAGCGAATTAAATTAGTAAAACAATAAGGAAATTTAAAGGATTAAAAATTTACATTATTTTACTTTTTACTCCTATTTGTTCTTCTCAATTTATTCATTAAAGATCTCAAGCAATTTCCCATCTTTTCCTCTAATTAAATGAATTTCGACGAATTAAGCCACTGACGTCCCATGTTTACAGACATTGACCGCCATGTTGTACACAAAAGTCGACGAAAAATGACAGTTCGTATTTAGCTACAGTTTGTGTCATTTTTTTCTCTCACTGCTTGTTCTGTTTTGACACAGACCAGTGACTGGACGATTCGTAAATTATCCGGTACATGCAATACGTCAGAGAGAAGATAACAGATAATCATAATTAATTATATACTTACAAAAAAAAATCGTCGTAATTTATGCTACTGATTGAATTAGTGATCACTTAATCAAGAATTGCCGATGAGACAAGCGATGAATATTGAGTGAATTATTTATAGATTATTGTTAATTTTTTATGTTTATTGAGTGCATTGTCACGTGTTTTTTTTTCCAAATTTAAAGAGATTATAAAAAGATTGTCCTTGAGTTGATAATCTGCGAAGGAAAACCGACCTCGGAAGTTGTGGTTTCAGTGCGTAAACATATTTTCAAGTATAAAATTGAGGATAATTGTGGATTTCTCGATTGTGCTTGTCAATTTCATATGTTGGTGGGAATAATAGGATTATTCGAGGATTTGAGGTTACGCGTTTCATCGAGAAAATAAATTTCGGTGATTTTTTTTTAATTCTTAGAATAAATTTGGAGTTTTTAATTACTGATCATGGCATCGAATGGAGTCTCATCGTTTGACATGAGGGACAGAACTCTTGGATTCATTGGTGGTGGTAATATGGCACGTGCCATTGGCGCACCGCTGATTGAGAAAGGTAATTGGTGTTACCAGACAAACTAGTTTTTTTTTTAATGAATTAATCCATCAGTGGAATTTGAATTGAATGAGTTCATTGCACCTGATCGTCGGTTTTTGGGGAATATCTCAGAAAATAATTGAGATAGAGAAATTTTTGTTGGGAGCTTTTTTGTAGAGGACATTCTGAGCTACAAAAAAGGTAATGATGGAAATTTCTGTATTTCTCATAGTTTTCAAGTTCTTTAATAAAAATGAGTAATGTTAAATTTTTTTTTTTTTAATGAAAACACGATTTTTTCAATGAATTATTTATTTGATTTATTTTTTACATGAATTTTGAAGAGTGATTGAGGTTTTGGTTTCACAATTAGAAAGAATTTAGTTTTTTCCAAAATTTTCAAATTCGATATTTATTAAAAATTTTGATATTTTTGAAAAGTTTGATTCTTTTTCCTTTCAATTTTGAAAAATCTATTTTTTTACCCAAAAGTGCCATTTACGAAATTCTGTTCTGGATTTTTTCTTCGAAGATCCATTTTGCCCCATCTTCATAATTCTGATTTTTGTAGAAAAAAAATCAGGGCAACTAATATGATCTCCATAAAAATTTCCCTATTTTCCATAAATTCCGAGTTATTTATCAAAAACATTCTTCAAAGTTCAATCCACTCTTCAATCTTATCGCCTCATTACGCAATCCAATTCATAATGATATTAATTGCATAATAATATTTTTTAGGACTTATCAAAGCCAGCAATGTTTTTGTATCAGCTCGAACAGATGCAACACTTGAATTTTGGAAGAATCTGGGTGCAAATACAACATTAAGAAATCATGAAATAGTGATTAATTGCCAAACAATAATTATCGCTGTGAAACCACAGTTTCTAGATACTGCATTACGGTCTCTGGAAGGATGTTTGTCTCAGAGTGAATCTGCTACGAAGATTTTTGTATCAGTAGTCGCGGGAGTAACGATTAAAAAATTGAAGCAGGTAAATACCGAGATTAATAAATTTTGTGAGAGAATCTGACGAAATATTTCTTTTTTTGTCTTATGATAATAGAAACTGTCTGATATATGTGGATTTGCAACTGAACGGATTGTACGAACGTTACCAAATACTTCATTGTCAGTTGGTGAAGGCATAACAGGTAAGTAATCAATCATTTTTTCAGGATTTCAATTTAATCGAAAGTGGAGAAGTTAATCCTAGATTGATTTTATGAGCACCACGCCGCAATTTCGTATATTTCTCTTGCTATGAATTGGAAACATACGGGAAAATAATTTATCTTGCTGATTAGTAAAAGGGGGTAACTTAGTATTCTTAGGAATAAATGAGCGTAGATTCAATTTTTGTAGATTTTTAAAAAATCGCACTTATGCCCTTTTGTGTGAGAGAGAATTCTGTAAACTATAGAGAGAGAGAACGTCACTATACGGAGAGTCACTATAGAGAGATCTGCCTGTATGAAAATGCGGCGATCTCCTTGTTGGGCGATTGGGCCGTTAGGTTTTTTTGGCAGGCAGCGTTGCCAAAAGAACGTTACACCGCGCTACACGACGAAGAATGATTTTGGCAACATTGCAGTTCAAATAGCATTGCAGCGAATCGCTCAAGTTACCGAAGCCGTTGGGTTGCATTTGGTGACTAATCTGGGGTTAACGAATCCTTTTTTTGCGAATAGCTCGGAATCTATGAGAAGTCTTGTACAGATCTTCATTTGATCTCGAGATAATCCCAAAAAATCAACTTCCTTCGATTCATTGCTTCACTAGTGAACTAAATTTAATTTCCTTCATCAATAAAATATAAATTATTTTCAGTTTATTGCTGCACTGCAGAGATCGACAATACCGAAGATCTGAAATTCGTAGAATCCGTATTTGCAAGCAGTGGTTTAGTTGAGAGAATTGATGAAACAATTATGAATGCTGTTGGAGCATTATCAGGTTCGGCGCCTGCGTTTGTAAGTTTTCGATTTTTTTTTCTATAATCGATTTTCATGACGCGGATAATCGATTGATTATTGATTTTATCGTCTGCTCATTGATCGTGGATTTCTTTTTGATCGATCCAATGGTATCGTCGTAGTATCAAAGCGGGAGTGAGTCATTTTTCACAAGCCTCCCAGAATTCATGTCAAAAATAGAAAAATGACAACGTTTCTTTGATTCCACGATGACGATCGAATGAAGCGAATTTTGTTTGGTTTAATTCAGCAAAAATCTCAGAAAATATTGAGTTTATAAGAATTTATCACTTTTTTTGTGGACTACAAAAATTCCTGCAAAGAACGTCTGACCTTTTTCTTGAACTCTATTCCTTTTCAAGGTACCGTGAATGTCCCAGTTGTCACCGTCCTAATAACTGCTATATTTAATATTATTTCAAGTTCTCTAAGACAATTGTTTTTCGAATCATTAAGTAATAATCATTAATGAATTTACTAAATAGATACAGTCCACTCTCTCTTTTTATATCCTAAATTTCATTTCTTTCTTCGTGCAATAAAGGCAAAAATATAAATTAATAAGCAAACCTTGGAGTTGAAGTTATAAAATTTATCAATACGACTGATCTCTGAGAATTCAATGTTCAAGATGGCATAAACTGAGCCATTCACGGCATTTGCAAAATATTCGGCAAGGTTCCGTGAAATTCCTCTTGAGTGCCCCATTTTTTTTGTTAATTAAAAAAAATTGGTTGGACTCCCTCTTATTATTTATGAACAGGCATACCTCATGATCGAAGGCTTGGCGGATGGAGCAGTGAAAAATGGTGTTCCACGCGCACTAGCAACAAAATTAGCAGCACAAGTGCTAACTGGTGCTGGTAAAATGGTCCAAAAAACAGGTAAACATCCAGGACAATTAAAAGACGAGGTTTGTTCACCTGGTGGAACGACAATTGCTGGTATTCACGCACTAGAAGTTGGTGGTTTACGTGGATCACTCATGAATGCCATCGAGGCGACAGTTAAGAGATGTAACGAATTATGAACTTGATCGAGTTATCCGCACATATTGAGATATCTGGGAAAGAAGCGTAATAACGAATGACGACTGGCAATTTTCACAGGATTATGAAAAGTGATACGATTCGGAACACTTCACTGTCTAGAGTGTACAAATCGATTGAAATATTCTCTGAAATATGATTGATAATCGATCATCATTTTGCAGATTATCTTTCTCTATTTTTTATGTCAGAAAGGGATGGCGTTCAGTCTAGTGATGCACCATAATTTTATTTTGATTATCACGTGAATTAAGGAACGTTAAACGAAAAAAAAGAATACAATAGGATAATTTACATTCCACATCGTATATATTAGAACAAATAATGTACTTAGTTTACCTGAATCACTCATAGTTACGAAAGAATGTATTTTTCAGAATAAAAAACATGTAAAACTATATTGAATAATTGGTGAAATTAATGTTTAGTTTCAGTTGGAGTTTATTATCGTTTTTCGCATGATTACACTGGGATTAGAAGCCACAAGCAACGATTAAATCCTACTCTTATCAATTATCAATTAGAGAGATAAATGCTTAGAAAAATAATTGAATTGAGGCCTGCGGTGTACGCATCCTTAGTCAGCGATGATAGACTGATTAGTATCACGGGCTTGGTATCAGAAGGGCGTACCGGCTGTTCCCTCTCTCCTTTGGTTCACGTAAGCCGCAAGAATTTAAAGAACGGAATTCCCTTCCACAAATTAGTTTTTTGCGTCTCTTCAACTTTCAACTTATTATCCCTTCAACTTACAACTGTATACTGTCTTCTTCAGTTCACTTCAACCTCTTTTCCCCCTCCATTTCTTGGATCATGACAATCAGAATTGGAGATATTCGCAAAAACATTTAATTTTCTGGAAGTGGAAACTATTTGACTTTTAATCCGAAACAGTTGAATTTTTGAGAAAATTCCAAAAATGAATTTAAGCACGTTTTTCAAGGGAAATTACCTCAGTGTTCCAATGAAATCATTGAGGATTCTGATCCTAAACACTCATTCTCTCAAAACACTTTTTAACAACACTATTGATAATCGATGATACAAAATAATAATTTATCATACACTATGTACAAATTTTGAATGAATCTCAAAAATTATTTCTTCGTGTATTCAACACATCTGGATGGATCTGTAGAATAATATTCTTGGCATTTAGTCATCAATCTCTTCAATGCCTGGATGTATTTACGTTGCGTCTCGTCATTCATAACGTGTGCTACGTTCTTTGAGAAAATCTTTTCTCTTCCTGTACGAGCATGAATACCAACCATGGTGACACCGATTGGCCAGGGTGAATTGCCAATTGCCATTTGAAGATAAGCATCGCTTGCCTATTAGAAAAAAAAGAAAAGAAAACAGTGGCAGAAAATGAACATAACGCGTCTTTTCTGAGAAAAGGTCGAATAAATTGATTTCTGATGTTCTTACGACCTTTTTCCAGATGACAAGCGTTAACCCTAGGAGGAAAAGGGAAAACGATCATAATTGACCCGTCATTGGTGCCAACATTCGCGATTATGGCTGCGATATTGGACACATGAGGGTTCAATTTTAGGGCATTACCGCATACCAATACTGGTATGTAATATGGGACCAATATTGGCATTATATTAGGCTCCGATATTGGCGAGCAACATTGGAGCATTATTGGCAAGAAAGATTGGGCCAATATCGGCGTTATATCGAATGCCAATATTGGCGATACATCGACCGTCAAAATTGGTTACGGATATTGAGCCGATTATTGGCCATGGTTCTTCTATTGGCTAGCCCTACACGGCAAGTTCAAAATTTTCGTTCACTCATCTGCAAATATCGCTTGAACGAGTAGATTTAGGAGAAATTCTCGAGAAAACCTTTTTACCGTCAATTTCATGGGCTACAAAGATTTTTTGATTCCTCCTAATTTCCATAATTTTCGAGATATTTTCAAAGCAATCTACAAGTCTTCCTTACGCACAACGGTCATAAATCATGAGTTTTTCGATTACTAAAAATCTACTCACCAAAATGTAATTACGTTCAAGCAAGTGTTTAACGATTTCCGTTAAACTATCGGTAATATCCTCTGGCAAAGATTTATTTTTCAATTTCCTTAAAAGTGGTTTGAGATATTCTCTCGTTTGTGCATAAGTAGCACTAGCCATTTTACCCCTAGTGCTCATTTTTTCAGCGGTACCACGGCTATTCAATTGATTACCCCAAATAAGTACCAAAAATTGCAGGAATTGAGTTATAACATTCATATCAAAGTCTCTGTCCCCTCTATTCAATCGCGCTGACATTTTTTGAATATCTTCGTATGTTATTTCTTCATCTGGTACATTAACATCACCCTGCCTGTCGCAATTATTCGGTTTTGATGAGGACAATAATTCGTTGAGGTACGCTTGATCCACTTGTTCCATAGCTTCTTGAAAATCATTTCTGAAACCCTGTAAAAAAAATTAAGTCATTACAAAGGTGAATTTAAAAAAATTGAAGTTTTGTGGCTGGAAAACAGACTTACTTTGTTGACTTCAGGCTCCAAAATTTCCCGTTTACGTAATCTTTGAAAAGAATCAAACTCTGATTCACCAAACAATAATATTGGCTCACAGCGTTCACGCAATCTCCGTATAACTTCTGGCCTTGATAAATTTTGATGCTCTACTTTATTTTCAACTGATTTTTCAGAGTCTTTGTTAACCACAGTATTTTCTGTATCTTTTTTACTTCCACTACTTTGAGATGTGTCAAACTCTTTGGAAATTAAATCACCTCTTCGAAAGTATTTTTTATTTCCTTA
>JABSMS010014234.1:0-12599 GCA_018902275.1 Aleiodes sp. PSUC_FEM 10030003
TATAAATGAAGAGAATGCGAGATTGGCGAGCAATGAATTTTGGGATCACATATCTTTGTGAAAAGGATACTGAAGGAAGTGAAGCTGTTGGACATACCTTCACGCGCACCACCAAAGGCGCGAGGAGACGTCTCAATCTCCTGGCCTTCCTTCTTCTCTCCTTCTTTCTCTACTCATGTTTTCATACGTGTAATTCAAGTTATATGTATCTCAGAAGGTCCAGAAGAGAAGAAAAACAGGAGAGAGAAGTCTTGGGCACATATACCAAAGATTTTAACGTGCGTAACGAGTGCGTGCGTTCACGTACAAAATGTGGAGACGTATCTTTAACAGTCACGTATATCGACACCACTCCGTTCTGCCTCTTGTTTTTCGATTTTCTCACACATGCGAAAGGGCACCCGTCGCTCAGCTCTATACATATGGAAACCTTTCACAATAGCAGAACAAAACCAAAAGGAAAATAAACTCTTTCTCTTACAATGTGGTTAAATCAATTGATATGATAATTATTTATCAACCTCATTGAATAAATTGCAAAGTTCAACCATCTTCTTCCTCAATGGAATCAATGAATTGTTGACATCGTGTTAAGAAAAAAATTAAAGAACAAAATATTTTTAAAAAAATTACATTCGAGATTACCCAAAAGATTTTATGATGCATGTAACGGCGAAAAGTCTAAGCCGTTAACTGTTCAACTGTTTTTTTTCTGACAAGTTCATTCCAGAAGGAGAGTTTCAAGAATAACCATTTCGATTAGCTCTCTTATGAAAATCATTTCATACCAACTCTATATTTTGGCTGCGTGCTTGAGTTAATTATCTTTTAATATGCAGTACAATTCACTGAATAATCTATAAAATTAGTATCCACATACAAATAACTATGGCATTTAAGAAGAAACTTTATCTGGGGTTATTGTGAGTCGGCAGGTATGAAAGAACTTATCCATGCGATGCACTCCGAGTTTTATCCACGTAGTTCTAAAGGATTCTCATGTACCTCGTCTGAGATAGATGTTATTTATGCTCACTGAGGTGCGTCCTCTGCTACCAATGAAATCGACTTATAACCGAAAATCCAGATTATCTCTCTATCGTCATCCATGAGCAAAGAGCTCCCATAATTTCACATGCATAATTTCATCTCAATAAATTGAAATTATTCCAATTTGAAGAATCTAAAACTCAATATCTCCAGAAAATAAAATGTTGTATGCGTGATATTGAATTTCACCTGCGTCTCCTTTTGTCCTTTGCACCGCTGAATACATGGACATATAATTTAACCCTCCTCCTCCTTCCCCCTCCTGACACGAAAAAGAAGGAAATGGAAAGTAAAAAATGCTCATCGATTCGATTCGCCTCTTAGATCTCAAAATCAAGATAAGAAAAGAAGAGTCTCGGGCTGGGTTTGCAGGACGAATCAATTCGAATGGAAGAATCCCGAAGGACAAGTCTCGTTACCTGGGACAGGAGAGTTGAGTCCAAGGCCCGGGGTCCTTGAAACAAAGGCTCAATCCCCTCTTTTTACCTTCACAACGGAGCGTCTATCTTTTTTTGGCTAAAGATGACGATGCCTCTAGGGCTATACCAAAGGGCCTCATCTAAATCACAAATCTTTACTAACCGGCACACCTTCTAGTTTACGTTTCTACATGTCTGTAGCTGTGTATGTGTTTTGCCTTCCTACTTGGATGTTAATAAGCGTGGAAGCGTGCGTGCCACAGTGGACTTCGAAGGGAGCACCCGTCTCTGGTATATATAATACTTTGAAAAAAAAAATTCCCTCTGTCTTATAACCACGACTCGTCTCATTCAACCTCTCTCCTTTCGGTCCTGGCCTATACCTTAGAGACCCCCCGCGATATGGCGCCAAGGTGGTGCTCCGCCTTGGCCGAATGGCGAGACACTCTGGCCAAAGACTGGATTCAATCTGTTGAAGGTAAAGCAATAACTGGTCTCGAAATCCACCCATGAAAACTTCCCTTGAGTTCTCAAAAGGATACTCGTTATTTCATTGTCGAGCATTTCAATCATTTTCATAATATCATCAACAGAATTTTTTAAATAATCCAGAAAAACCAAAATTCATGACAAAGTATAGTGAGAAGTTTTGGTAAAATAGGAATTTGGGTGTAGATTAGATTGTAGTTGGCATTTCATCATTCTATCCGAAGGGAATTTCAGCAAAGAGGTGAGGCAATTCGCGATGAGAAAAAAATAGGTCAAAATTAATTATTGAGGGATTTTTTCCTATATCGATAGTTTAAATTACCGTAGCACAGAAACTCACAAACTAATTTTGAAGTGAGCTCATTTTTAACAGATTATCAACAACTTTTGATAGAATTACAACACATTTCAGGTAAAATCAGTTTTTCATCCATATTGTGTTCAGAAATAATAAAAAATGCCTTCAAAAACCATCAGAATCAATGCCAAATGAGCTAGCCTCTGCGTTGTTCGTCTTTTAATTTTTTCAATTCCGAAAATGCAAAGGGTTATTCCCTTCTAATTCAATTATTGACTAAAACCGTTGAATTCAAAATAAATCCGAAAAATCAATTTCAATATTCATTTTCGAAAATAATACATAACAAACATTTGTTTCCATTTAATATCCATTTCATTCCACCCTATGATTATGAAGAATATATATACATGAGTTCTGTGTTATGTATAATGATGAATCTTCACTTTTTAAATGTGTAGAGCTTACTTTTTATATAATGTCTGAGAATATGACCAAATTTTGACAATGGAAATATGATGAGTTTTATGAGAGTTTGAAATGCGTAAAATTCCAGAGCATCATTGGTTAGCTGAAGAGAAAGGGACGAGTATCCTAGAGCTCATCGATCATCACATGAAAATAAAAAAGAGGTACAAAAAAGGTTAGAGAAGGATAAAAATATAGGTTACGTCTTGGTCTTAGATGTGCTCGGGGTGGCCCATGATGGTAGGATCTTCAGGGTGGGCGAGTGAGAAAGAAAATGTAAGGGGGGAGAGTGAGGAGAGCCAACTTGGATGAGAGGTTTCGGAGGTTAAACAAACATATGATTACCGCTGTCTACAGCTGGCTACATTATATCGGTCCTACCAAGCCAATTCCCATCTCTATCTTCTTCTCTTTCCTTTTCATTCAATCTTCCCTCCCTTCTCTCTCTCGGACTCCTGTGCTTTGTTTCTTGTATCATAGTCTCAAGAAAGAGAAAGAGATAAACTGTGTGGCTAAATGGCAAACGCGTTATACCTAACCATTGCCTGGCTCTCAAGATGATGAAGAAATAAGAAGACTTTCCGAAGGCTCTTCCTTTTTTTTTTCAATTATTTTCCTTTTTTTATGTTTTTAACAAACATTTTTTTATGTCTATTTTGGTGGAACTGTTTTATGGTGACTGAGTCGGTGCTTAGTAATAATCGCGTGTAAAAGATGCTTAGGCAACCGGACCACCCTGTGGAGTTTTCTTATATTTATAGCAATTTTATCGTTCAGCCACGCCTATTTCTTGTGTACTTGCAGTTATCTTGTATGCCTTCTTAACATTTGCTCTTGATCATAATTTTTTAATTTTGGAATCTTCCATTTATATATATTTCCCCTTTGCACTTATTTTTCAGCTTTGAAATTCTCATTTGATTTCTCCCATTTAATCACTACAAGTATCAATAATTGGGGGATTCAAGCTGGAATGTTGCATGGCTGAGGCTCTAAAAATGAATTGATATGATAAAATGTGTTGAAATGGCACAAGGAGGGATGGTGAATGGTTCTGTCACGGCGGGACTGCTTCCTGCTTAGCGCAATGCCACTCGCCGCACGTCCGTTTATATCTCTATGGCTGGTTTTAAAACCAACCCGGTTGACCGGGCCACTTAAATTCATTCGTTCGATCAATTCTACCAATCATAATTTATATCAGAGCCACCTCCGGGTGACGATACTTGAAAATTCTGATTGGATTGGAGTCTTTGTCTCTTACTTGCTTTTTTGTATTGAATTATTCTTACAAGGGAGAAATTATGTCAAATTATCATCCAACCAAAACTCTAACTGATTAATATGAATTGCATTTATTTTACAATTGATCACGTTTCAGCATTGTCTTTCAATTTTTGGCTTAAATAATTGATGAATAACGAATAGTGATTGTTCTCGAAATCAGAAAATTTAGATCTTTTTCAATTGGATAATTTTTCTCGTAAATGGAAATCCGGGTATGCTTTCTCGAAGTTTCAAATCATTTTCAATCACTTTGATTGAACCTTGTGAGGAATTCCAACAATATTGCTCTTCACAATGATGGAAATGATTCTGTTAGTGATCCTACGGAATTTCGTCCACAATTTTCGTTCCAAAAACAGTTTTTAGACTTTCAGTCCACTTTATTAAGCTTTCCAATAATCACATCCACTGTTATGGCAACAAGTCTAAACGTCAAGCTGTGATGTACATTCAACCGTGAAACTGTCGTAACTACCTTCGCTCATATATTGAGTGACTACTGAATCGAAAGGGGTCCATCTTGCCCCGCTCTGCCTTACAAATGATAGAAAAACCTGCTTTCATCCAGAGGCAAATTGCTCTCCAAATTTATTTTTTACGGTTCTACGATAAAACTGAAAAATCTAAAAAACTAAATTCGTGACTCGAGTGCCTCTTATTTCTTTCTCCACCTTTAGATGGAACTGAAAATCGCATTACTTTGAAGGGAATTGTTTACTTGCATGATGAATGTGAAAACATTCCATACTATCAGGAAAAAAAGAATCGAAAGGCAGCTGAATGTATGAAAATCTATTAATCTTTTTTTATCAAAAAAATTAATTTTTTCTATTTCTGTCGAGAATTATTCGGGGCAGAAATCTAAAAGTCAGAGCTCTAATGGCACTAATTACAAACAAGTTTTTAAAGTCAAACTTGAGTATAATTGGGTGAATAACTTCGAGAATAAAATCAGATAAAATGATTTCTCTTTAATATATCAGGAGTTGCTGGTCTATCTGAAAATAGACACAAAGTTTGGAAATCTAGTTTTATCATTAATTAAGTTATCGTGCCAACAAAACTTCTCCGGAAATTACATTGAAATTAAATAATTGACAAATCCACAATCGGAGAACTCGGTTCATCCCTAAACTCACATGTACAGGTACTGACTTCATTTTTCGGTAAGGTTTAAAAATAAAATCTGAAATGTACGATTCTGCCCGATATTTTCCAAAAGCATAATTTCTCGAAGTTTTTGGTCATTATAAATTATATTCAGATAGAAACTCGGAATTCAGAAACATATCGTTTACACAGCTTCCCTCCAGGAATAAAAAAAGGAAAAAAAATATATTTGCCATTCCTTTGCATTTCAAAGAAAAGACTCAGCTCCTTTTCTTCTAACATATTCTACAACTTTTAGAGGAAAAAGAGGCGCCCCAGGAAGTTGGTACATAAAGACTAAGTTGGCGCATATAAGCGGTGCCTTTGAGTAAATTGAAAACACCCGTTTGATTCGGCTAATTACCAAAACATAATGAGACCACTCTTTCTCGCGATTTAGCCGTTGCGCTGCATCCACCGACGCAAAACCGACTTATTCTGTCCCTTTTTTATAATCTTATATATTCGCTGGAGAATGTTTTTTGTTTAGTCTTCCTTTTGCTCTTGCTTATTCATTATTTGCGAGCAGGCTATACTCTTCCACCCTTTAATCCACTCTCTAGCCCTTTTTGCTGATTCGTGGCATGGCGCCACTGGCATACCAACTACATGGAATTCCTGTTGCTTTCGTGGATTTACTGTTTTCCAATTTAGGGCAGTGTCGAACAATATCAAGTTTTTTCCCAAAAAGAAGAAATCAGAATTATTTCAGCAATCGTTTCATACTGGACTATAATAAATATTTTTTATTATTCATGATTTAATCAATTCATGAATTTTCATCGTGTCTGCCTATCGAGTATTAATATATACACTAGATATGAAAGTTTTCTTTTCGTAAATGTGTGGGAAACTAGGGAGACTAGCCAACCACTCTTCGTTTCAGCGCGTCTGTGGGTTAAGTAGTCTGGGTGCTCTATTGATTCCTTGAGAGTCGACTAGCACCTCTGCATTGTCCTCAGCTAACTCGTTACGTCGAGAAAACTTTTCATAATTCTTTTAACCATTTATTATTTCATAAAAAAAAATCAAATTGCACGAGAGTTACTGGCGCACGTCGATGAAGCAAATGAAATGACGGAAACGAGGTGGCGTCGACGGATGCGTTGACACGAATGGTGGCGCCCACGACATCTGTTTTACGTTACTACATGTTCTTCACAATATATTTGCATGGATGAGTCGAAAAAAAAAATTGAGAGAAAAAAAAAGAATTGGAATAAGAGTAAAAGTCCTTCCGGTCGGTTCATGATGGAAATCTCGATGATGTTTAGCCAATTGCATCTATTTCTGGGAGTGAACTGCCAAAAGATTTCCAAGTAGATTCTCCAAAAATAAAGCTGTAATGAAGTGAAATACAGAGAACCCTAAAATTATCATAGAAGAAGAAGATTTCATTTCTTGATGTGACAAAATCTATCAAATTCAAATTCTCCTCCGAAAAATGGTTGATAAAATTTATGTAATTATTAGTTGATTTTTGAAACTTGAACAAATTTTCTACCGTATGGTTTAAACGTGTACAAATAAAAGCGGCTGATATTCACTCTTACAGAGGCAGTTGAGTGAGTTGGTTAAATAGAGTTCCTAAAACATTAAAACGACAAACATTAAAAGGATATGTGTGTGAGTCCTTTCCTTTCTGAGGCCTTTTCACTTTTATCTGTCGCTCAAACGTTTTTCTTTCAATCTTTTATTTTTATTCCACTGTTGCCTGTTCGTTCATGTCCATTAGTGGAGTTTGCGCGGCGGCACCTCTGATGTCGTTTGATCACATACACGACACTCGTTCGAAAGTAAATAACCGCTAACCAATTTTTCCTCCCACTACTGATGCATATTTCTTTCTTCCTTCCTAGTTGCTTTGAGGCTCTCATATATATTGGGTGAGTCGAGCTCATATTCCCTCGTTTACCCCTATAAAGGTTGGTTCATGATAATAATAATAACAATAATCGCTATTACTACCGTAAAGACTTGGAAAAACATAATTTCATCTTACTTATAGCTCGAGAGATTTACATTTTTATGATTGATGAAAATAATTTACTTTAAATATCTGTAGAAAATCTAGAATGATAATTAACTCTCTGCCAATTATTTGATTTTGAAAAATTCACATCAATTAGATCAGCATATAGTACTTCCATGATATAGGAAACATCCCCGTGGTATAATGCTTTCCCCACTTCGTCCTATTTCATCGTATAGAGCCGGTAAAGGCACGAAAATTTCATCTTTCTTTTATCTTTTTCTATTTTCTGACATGCATCAATGCATATTACACATGATTTATATACTGACCATTGAATATAATTTTGAAAAAAAATAAAATAAATGAGTGGTAAACTGATGAAAGGAGAGGTACCAATTCCATTTAAGAATTATTAAAATAGAACGACGTTTGTTGTCGGAAAATTTTTTTTACATTAATTCGCAAATACGCTCAATTTATTAGTCATTAACTAAAATGTTTACAACTCAATATATGTGTCCGAGCTAAATTTCCCTCTCATTTGCGGTTCTATAAGCTTAAAGACATTTAACAACAGAAATAACTTGGTTTTCTTATTATTATATTTTTTTCCTTGTTTGAAAAATGTTCGCGTTCGATGGGATTACCCACTGAGGATACTCTGAATAATTACGACTCTCGAGTAGGGCGAAGAAGGAAAGATGCGTTGAAGCGTGACTGAACGAGACGGATTGTGACGGAGCGACTCAGTGCCAAAGGTTATCTCACGGGACGCTCGAATAGATAAATCTGTATCATACAAGAAAATAGACTCATCTATATATTTTTCTTATTTGCCATCCAATTCGAGCCACTTGAAGGACATAAATTGGGGAGAATAAATTAATGCTTCTATTTCATCACCAACAAGCAACGACAAATTTACGAGTTCAACGATATCAGTGAAAAATACCAATATTGTTCATCCAACTCTTTTCCTATTTCGATCGACCAATTCATCAAACTTAATAACGACCTTGAACCTCTCTTCTAGGTTGAGAATTAAACATTGAAACCTTGTTAAAAAGTGATTTTTAATTTTTCTTAGAATTCCGCTTTCGAGTTTAAAAGATTTGTATTCGACAGGATTCCACAAGCGTAACGATCACAGAATGAAAATCCTTCTTTCAAAGCTACAAAAAACGAGGGGTAGCTTTCCAGTTAGTTGTGGGGGCTTGAAGATTCAATTTTTTTTTCTTTTCCACGTTTGACCCGCGGCCGACAAATTACTGGGTCGAAACGGACCAAGCGGAAGCGAGATCTCCGGGTGTCATCCATAGTGTTCCAATGGAGCTCTTCCGAGTTGCCAGAATAAAAGACAGAGCACAGAAAGGGAAAGAAAACTAAAAAAGAAAAGCTAACGTGGTTCGATCGCCTTCAATCAACGGTACCATTGTCAGCAGAAGCGATAATTCCGGCTGAATAAAAAAAGATCGTCGGCATTCCTTGAGAAACAAAATTAATTATTTATGAGCCTTGATTTTGTTCTTATATCCCCTCCGGTCTATTTATTCCTTCAGCAAAGTTTGTAAACATCAGTAAGGCTTGATTTTTTCAATGCACAAATGATTATATGCTCTGTGGAATTCCACACTCTCCTATTGGAATATGGAAAAAAAATTATTCTCTGCTATTTTGAATTTTTCTCGAATTATATAGAATTGTTTTTGTTCTTTCATGACACCTCAATCAAAATTAATAAAATACAAGGTGTCTTTATCTTCAAAGTAGATAAATATGTATTCTATTGGTGCAAAAGATTTTACAAGTGAATTAATTGAATTGAAAACAGAGGTACCAATTTGTATGTTAAATATGACACTCTGCAATCATTTGTTTAAATTAAATATTTCCATATCTGTTTAGAGTTTATTTATATTTTTTCCACAGCTTCGATTTGTTTTTGACTGCATATACTCTCAAATGATATCGAAAGCTCAGTTGATTTTACCTCAAAAGAATTTTCTACTCATCCCTATCATACAGTACAAGAAAGTGGTTGAGAACAAGAGAGAGAAAGAGAGAGGAATAAAACCTTTGTGACAGACGATGTAAATGGGCTGATTTCCGTTTAAAATTTCTTTCGGAAGGGTGCACACCCCATTTTTTTCTTTTCTTTTTTACTCTACTTCTGCTTTCTTCATTTGCAAACGAAAGAAAAAGAAGAAATAAAAGGAAAACCGTGGTAACGGTCGCTCGAATTTCTTCACGGTTAATGCAGCTTATGACTATCATGAAACTTGTTTATTAATTCTTCCTTTAATTAATTATTGATAAGAGTTTTTAGAATTAATGGAAGAGAGTACCGTGCTAACTAGTGTTTTTTGATGGGAGAGTTCGTGAAAAATGGTGTGACTCAGTCTAATGATTATCCCAAACGGATGACGTTATGTTTAAGCCGAGTTCTTTATGGATAAAGATACCTTTTAGCTTTAGGAAAAGTTGGTAAGCTCGTCTCAGAAAAAGCCTAGTATATCATTGTAGATTTTGCTTTTTCTTATCACAACAATGTGTAGTTTGAAAATATTCGACGACGAAATTCAACCTCTCCAGGCTCAATGCTAAGAATAAAAAACAATATCATTTTATGCATTTGAAGGAGGTGGATGTGAGACTACAAAATTCTGTCTTGCCTCCAGTTAAAAAAATGTATTCCAATGGAAAATATCGAAGAAGACACAATAGAATTACTTTGAAAAATGGTTCGACGACCTCGTGTGCGTCATGGCGTCGATTGACGCTCTCCCTCCTACATACGACTCACTCATTTTATCCTCTCAGTCCCCCTGCCACCTCCTCCCTCTTTCCCTCACCCTTGGCATTTCACTCACTATCGAATGCGGAACATGTCGCCTCCGCCTTCTGCTTCTGACTCACCCTCTCTTCTACCCTCCATAACCAGCCCAGTGTTAGCCGGAAAATCCACCCCTTTTTCGGGCGGTCGATATACCCGGGGACGCCTCACCATACAATTCCGTAGACCGGTGCCTTCACCACCTACACATTCTATACTCACTGCTGCCGCCTTGCCTTTTCTTTCCTATAGGACCCTCATTTCTAACCCTCTCTGGTGTGTATGTTATTTCAATTCAACGCCACTGTCCTCGAGATGGCGCCACTGATTGATACACTCGTGGATAACAATATTATAAGAAAACAAATATTCAAATTTCAATATTTATTGATCAAGTATCATTCTAGTAGAAAATCAAAGGAAATCCCTCTCTTAGAGCACCAATTGTGTTTCTCGTTTATGTTTTTCACTCGTAATTCTAAGTAGGTGGGCTCCAGGTAGCTGGGACAGATAACACCCTCAGATTACAACGGACAGAGTCATTAGCCGCGTTGGCGGCTCCTGTGTGTACTCTATAATATGCGAGGACTTCTATCTCTTCCATTTATACATGTTTCATTGGTTTTGTTTCTGTTTTTTTCTCTTCCTCTTCTTTTGGCTTGAATTTATTTTAAGGAAAATTCTGAATTCCTTTAAATTATCGATCTCTTTTGGCAATTACGAGATTGATAGGAACTCATTAATAATTTCTTTTGTTGTTCATTGTCAACAGATGTAGAGGGGAAGAGGTGACCCAAGAAAATGAAAAAGAGTTTGGAAGCATTCAAACCATTGATAGGCTAATGACAAACGCGTAGATTAGACCTATCTTAGTTAGGGCCTAATTATTTAGTCTTTGTAGTATGCCGCTGCCACTGTCGCCGCCGCCGCCACAAACGTTTCAATCTAAATGGCAGTTGGATATTTTATTTATTAGCCTTCATCTGACTGCTTATTTTCTTTATCGTCTTTGAATTCAAGGGGCCTGTGAATGATTTACGTATCAAAATTTGCAGTAATTTCTCTAATTTTATACTTTTTTCTCTCTTCTTTTAGCCTTCTATGGTATGTGCGATCAAGTGTGATCCATTTTTGAAAGAATTTACTTTTGGTGCAAAATTATTCATAAATAAAAATAACATGATAGAGCATTTGAGTTTAATATTAATTAAAGAATAGAAAAGTGTTAAGCAGTTTATCCCATAAATGGTTTTCTTTTTTTTATTTTTCAGACGATACTGAACTCAATGCACAAGTACCAGCCAAGGTTTCATCTTGTCCGAGCAAACGACGTACTTAAGCTGCCGTACTCGACGTTCAGAAGTTACGTATTCAAGGAGACGGAATTCATAGCGGTAACCGCCTACCAAAACGAGAAGGTGAGCAGCTCTTACATTTTATTCTTGTTTCTTTCTTCATACTCTCTTTTTCCTTTCTTTTCCTAATTTTTTTGTCCTCTTCTTCGGCGTTCAAAGTAGAATTCAATATTGACCTGTAGGAGAAAGTCAAACAGTGATGAAAAAGTTGGGTAGTGCAAAGTGGAAGTGAGAGAGAAAAATAAAATAAAAGTGGAGTTCGAAGGATTTTAACGCGAGGGTAAAGTTTTACAGAGACACCTTTGGAGTTACTCCAAGAGGTTTGTTCCACCTAAACTGCCTTCTTGTAAACTTTCCGAAACAAGTACAACAGAATTCTTCTAATTTTTTGAAATTTATTTTGCTCTTTCACCAAATATAAATATATATATCGCTAGCAAATTTCCACATTATATCCAATATAATGATTTTGTTTGTCACTTGATATTGAATATTATATTGATTCTTTACCTTTATAATGTTAAATGATTCTAATGTGAAAATGGTAGGGTTTGTTGACTGAATAAAGTATATTTCTATACCCTAGATGTTTATCGACACCATCATCTAGTTTTATTGATATATGAATATTCAGATGTCAATTTCAAGAAAAATTCATCTGTTTCTATAGACTCTACTAGAATCAGCTCAATATTGAACATATATTGATGATAACACAAAATAAATAAATAAATAAATGAAAGAATAAACTCATGTCATACTTTTAATGTCATTTTACGTATTCCATGATTAATGTCCATGCTTATAGTTTGACTTGAACCATCGATGCTGACAATATAAGATTAATCGTGTTACGGTTTTTCATAAGCCTTCTCTAATACAAGTATCACAGCAATAAATATACGTGACATAGCCCTCTAGTAGCTAGATGCATTGTAACTACACATAAACCACATGAAAAGACACTTTCATTTCCAGCAATTGCTTCAATTTCGTGTGTTTTAATCTACATCCGTTTGATTTCGTGGAACTTTGTGATTTTTTTTTTTTTTTCAATCGAACAAGGCTTTCACTGTTCATGTACCATGTGACATATTCTGTTTAGCTTAATCAGTGCGAGAGTAGTTTCCTTCAATTATCTTTTGTATCCTCAGTTCTTGTGAAAAAAATATAATTCTATCTGTATCAATATGAATTATGACCGAGATTAGAAATCATGACGAAAGCAAATAATAACACGTGTTTCAGAAATCAAATTTATAAAAAAATAATATTT
>JABSMS010014245.1:0-12599 GCA_018902275.1 Aleiodes sp. PSUC_FEM 10030003
CAAAGAAATATAAATTTTTTATATTTTTGAAAATATATTTATTTCCATACGGGGTGCCATTGTTCCAAAAATGGATGTCACGAATTCTCGGACAAATTTCATGTGGAATTCCATTTCGAAGAAACAATAAAAGCGACATACGCTTTTATTATTAACACTTGATAATAATTCCACTGAGGAGATTTTGAAAACGCGATAGACATTAATTTTAAATAATTATTCGCACCCGTGAGCACCAAGCGCACATTTTTTTGAGGTTCATGCTCCCATCGGGCTCTTCACAGAATTCCACATTCCTTTTTATTCATCCTCGTTTACATTGGCTTGCGGCTAGACACCGGTATCTCACGTCCCCTTCCTTCTTCCACCCTGCTCACTAACACCCACTCTTGGTTACCCGATAAGCCAATAAAGTCGCCGTAGAGTTCCTCGTTAACGCGTTATTTTTTTTTTTTATCGCTTCAAAGTACCCGCCTAGGCAATGCTTTATTATGCAACATCAATTTAATCAGTGTCGTGCCAACTTTTACTTCCCATTTCTTATTTTTGTCACGTTTTTTTTCCCCCACTTTTGCCTAAATGAAAAAGAACGGAAAAAACATGAGATTTTCACTCTATTGAGAGAATAATACTAGAAGGTGGGACTGAGGGTTTTCAAATGACTATTATAATTTTTATTCATCAGTATCGCTCAGCTTTGTGAAGCTGGATTATAATCTCTAATGAGAAACTTGTTTTCAGATGATTTTTTTTCTTGTAATTTTATCCATCTCCGAAGAATTGAGAGAAGTTGTCAGTTAGAAATGATGGGCATAGATCATCTACAGCGTTATAGTTTTCCACTGTCAGTTTCCTCGAAAACTTTATATGCTGTATGATATACAACTTTTTTTCGCCCTCCCTCCTTCCACTGTTCTCTTTTCTGTATCTCGTTGTCCTCAGTACCAGCAAAGTTATGCGAACAAGTCTAGGAGACAGTTCTAACCCACTTCCACGATACCATCTTCACAATGGTCACTTTTTTCTTTTCATCTCTCTTTCTCTGTCTTTTTCCATTCTCTAATACAATAAACTGTCGACTCTGAATTTATACGGTAACTGTTTCAATGTGATGGGTGAGGAAATGTATTTTTTTTCCCAATATGAGGACAAAGATAGTAGAAATTTATGGTAAATATTAGATTTGGCTCTTTAAATTTATTTTTGTCTCATCGAAATGAATAAAATATGAATAGTGTTAAAAAAAAACATGCGATAGATGATCTAAATAGAATGACACGAACAAACAGAATGAGGAAAAATTATAGCAATAGATAAAAAAACTAAATTATTAAATTCATGAGATAAATATAGGTTGAAAGCCTCATTTATTTATGAGAATACCATCACTTTTTCTGATACTTCAGAAATGTATAAACAAGTTGATTGTAGACAATTATTGTTTGTAATTTACTTACCCTATATTTCCTCAAAGTTGCTGAATTTTTATTAATTATTTCCACTCGATGAATAATTTAATAATTAATTGAACATTTGGATCGTATCTCAAAGTTATGGGCAGATTCACTTGATAGTTCTTAATAAGACCATGCAGCTGATGCAAAGGACCAATGAAAAATTTCCAACAAAGGCCATCACAGAGCAAGCTGCCACAGTTTTTTATCTTTTGTTGGAAAGAGGAGAAAGAGAGAGAGGAAGAGAGAGAGAGAGAGGGAGGAAGAAGAACTTTGAGTGTTCGAGAGAAGTACTCTCGGAGCAAGTCACGGCGCCGACTGGCAACTTTCGCATCACCGCTACTACGACACCACGAGGAGAAAACGAGACGATGAAACCAAGTGAGGAGGGAAAAGGGCTATACTATCGCGTGGAGTATATGTGGAAAGTAAATGGTACGCTTGCGCGCCAAATACGGAGGGAAAAGCCTCACGAGGTTATGAATTATAAACAGTATACAAATATGTTAGTTAAATAATTATCAAATGAAATTTGACTTTAATTGAGACTACTTTTATTTGGGGCTTTTATCATTTCGTTACGGCCCTCTTAGGAATATTTCAATTAGCTAGGTCTTGATTCTTGGGTCAAGATATCTCCTGTGAATAAAAAAGGGGTGATGATTGAAATTTATGAGCCAACGCGGCGTATCGAGTTGCGGGACCTCGCTCATCTGAATCTAAACGTAAAAAAATACTAATCGTGTTGGAGAGAGAATTGGAGGTAAAAAAAATGTGGTGAAAGAAAAAATGATCAATTCTCTGAATTTGAGTCCAGGAAAAGTTTCACAATCATAAATTTACCTTAAGGATGTTATTTTTTTAATAAGAAAATGATAGCATGTTAAGGTAAATACAATATAAATGGAACGTTTAACTTTTTCAATTAGTAAAACTTTTTTCAATCATTCCTGGCTTGAGAGAAAGTATTGTTGAAATTCATTCAAAAAAATTGAGGAAATCTTATATGATTTTTTGTTGAAACAAGGAAATAACAGACAGTAATTTCGGGATATAAAATTTTCTTCTGTAATCTCTCGGTGGAATTGATTGGACACTGGGACGGGAGTAAGAGATTGTATAATTTTTTAATTTGCAAAATCCAGGTAGGTAAGCTCGCATGAACCCTAAGGGAGCAATCAAACCGATATTTGAAGAAAAAAAAATTCTGAATAACTTGTATTAGTAAAATTGTTTTTCACATGAAATATATAGTTCAAACATTTGAAGTTGAACACACTCGATATCGCTTCAAATCCTGATCTTCGTCCATTTTACATAAATTCTGCGGAAAATCCACGAGAATAATGAAAATAAAATATTCCAATCGCTAAAAAAATTTCCATTTAGTAGTAAAAATCATGAGTCCATAAAATTATTCAAATTTCATGAGTATATCAGGATTATTGCGATATATATTTTAACTTCTACTTGAATTGAACCACTTCAATAACTTTTTGAATATAATGATTTTAAAAAACGTGATTTTTTCCACATATTTCGAAAAAATTTCCGCCAATATCGTTCATTCTCACGGCTTATCTTCATAATTATTACTTTTCTTAAAACTGTGTGAGATTATCACAATTATTGTAATTTTCCTGAAAAAAATGGCAAACTCTATCGAATATTTATACCTTCACATTGGAATCCCCGGAAGTGTGCTAATTGATTTGCAAACGCTGTTATCCTTACGTCAATAAATTACGAAGTTTTCCACTTGTTTATGACCATCAAATGTTTCTTCAGGATAGCCTCTAGAGATTATGAAACTCTCGCGAAAATTTTGTATGAGTGATAATACAATACTTTCACCATAAAATTAATTTATCTACTCGCCCCCATCATACTATAAAGAACTCAACAGAACGTTTTTTCACTTACGAAAAAAAAAACTTTATCACAAAAGAAAAAAAAAGAGTGAAAAAGCGCTAAGAAAAAAAACGAGCAACTGAGAGAGAAAGCCGATTATTTTTCATGAAAGTCCAGACACGATGATTAAGTGGAGGAAACGTCGAGAAAAATAAAAGTTAAGACGGGCATTTTCCTTCAACCGTGGAGAACGATGCAGGTGTGTTCCTTGAGGTGTCTTGAAGAAAGAGAAGATTCTAACGCGTCACCTTTTTATACTTGCGTCAACAGCTCCCTCCACCTATTGTAATGCTTCCAGAGAGCTTTATTATCGGGTGTGACGTTGGGATTTTTATTCGATCGTTAAAAAACAACCACATTGACACTATGAATATGACAGCTATACGATAATGTTAATTGGTTCAATATTAAGTAGTGTCTAGACCTATTTAACGTAGCGTCTCGTGATAATTCAATTTTTTTATTTCTATTTTTTTTACTTTTTCTCAAAGATTTTACGACACGCACATGACGATACGTTTACCAACATAGCTGATGAGCTTATCGAGCTAACGGGCACGCAATTCACTTTTTCACGTGTACAACTAACACTTAGATAAGCCACCACAACTCCATTCAAAGCCAGCATTGAAGATCTCTTAACGAGATTTCTCGGCTCATATAAATATAAAAATAAGTAAGAATTAGCAAGTGAATTTTTCCCAGGTTCTTCAACTTTGCAAGGAATACGTTCCTTCATCGTGCTCCTTTCTAGGAAGGAAGAAAAAGTGCCTACTAATTTTATTAGCTGTAGCAAAAAGAAACATTATTATTTTTAGAATGCGGTTAGAGGTAGCTTTAGATAAGAAAAAATTGTTCGAGGGTCATTGGTAACAGTAGATTTTTTTATCAAAAATTAAAAAAAGTTATTCAGGAAATTGACGAGAGGAAGTGGTGACATCTAATTTATCATATAATAAAAATTTGATTGATCTTCAGAAATTAACAGACCGTATATTATCTATGATTATTGGGAACAATGTTTCTACAGAATTGAAAACCTCAAATTTTTTTACAATACATTGAAATATCTTTTCATATTATCTAATATCAAGATAGTTCGAAATTCATATTTTTTTCAAATAACAGAAACGTATATTTACTTAATTTACAAGTCATAACCCTAAAGATATTCATTATTTTTTCTTCCGTCCGACAGGCAAAAAAGAAATCAACCTAATTTCATTAGCTGACTTGCGGAAAAAAACGAAGAAGAAAGGCAGAAATGAAACGTGAAAGCAACGAAAATGTCGTTGTATTTGAAATACAAAGTTTATGTTTGCTCGTTTTGCCACGCAATGAGGGCATGGCTCAGGCATTTCACGGTTATACTCACCATCAGTGCAAGTGAGGACAGTGGAGAGAGTAGCAAGTGAGGAAGAGTGAGAGAGGTACCAGACGCCGGGTGGAACGTTTGCATATATTAAGTAAGCTGACGTTAACCCTAGCTGTGAGCTTTTCTTACGAGGAGAGATGGAGTGCGGCATCCACGGTATTTCCCACCTCCTCTCCTCTTCCTTTCCGAATGCTATATACCCTGTTGGCACACACCCTTCGAATTACCGAGGCAGGGGCAGGTTTGTATAGGTCGTTACCCCGAAAAGTTTCGTCGGGCCGTAAGTCTTTGCTCTTGGTAACTCGTTACCGCCCCCTCAAACACTCTTTGTGCAATTCGTTCTGTTTGTCCATACGATACCTACGAAAAATCACCCACTTCAGCACGGGCTCAAACTGACAATGTATCTTAGCAGCAAGATTGCATGATTTCGTCCGTTTTTTGATGCTATTGATGTTTTCCATATCCAGAGAGTTTAAAGAGGGTGAAGACATTTTTTGTTAGATTAAAGATACTAGAGATTTACAGAGATGACAGGGCGATTTTTTCTTCAAAATTTTAGTCTTTCAATAAAGTAAACATCCATGGAGGTTCAATGGTGTATTTATAATTTTAATTTCCAGACTTCTTTACGATTCAATTTTCTTGAAGAATAAGTAAACTTTCAATTCATTTAAATTAGATTATTCCATCTTTCAATTTGAGATACGCCTCATCATTATCAAGATCTAATTCTTGGAATGTTTCAAAATGAAAAAGTCTGAAGGATAATTCTTCTTACCCTTGTCATGCATTATTTTTCTCTACACGGAGGAATGAACGTAGAGCTCAGTAGAGAAATGGAAATTAAGTTGAAAAATCAGTCTTTTATCTAACCACCTCCTAGGAGGTTGATGAAACGATGCAGGATTTGGTAAACGGCATATGCATAATTCTGTGTCATGCAAGAGGTGGTTCACCCATTGTGCCTGACGTTTCTATCGTTAATTCCTCGATGCGTGATGTTGTCCTCCACCATATGGTGAGGCTGTACATTCATCCGTACCACAAACACAAGACAGATCCCCACTCCAGTTCTAATTTTCTACTAGTCAAAATACATAGGCTTATTTTTATTCTATTTTTTCTTTCGCATTAAATTCCATAGGATTGTATGAAAAAATGACTTCCAAGAAATACTATCCGAATAAGAATAAAAATGAAATCGAGGGAGTGATTGTAATGTGTAGGAACGTGAGCTAAAGAAAACTGGAATCAGTCGATCTTGGATCAGAAGTACTCTCGTTGCTAGGTGATCCTCAACCTACCTCTCGCAACCTCTTCTTTTTATCCTATTCTATTCTCTTGTTCTAAAATTTCTATTAAAAAAATTTCTCCATTTTCCACTTTGTCTTTATCATCCTACTTTACCACCATTAACTGACCATTAATCAATTGACCATCATATCTTCAGAATACGGAATTTCCGAAAGGTTTTTATAAAATCATTGAAATGCATTATATAATTGAAACAAAAATATTTTTCAATTCTATATACTATAACTATATTTACAAAAGGAATAATGATTGAAAAAAAATACAATTGAAAAATGATGAAAAATAAATGAATTTAACAGAATATCTTTGGGTGGAGATTTGGCTCGTCCGGTATGAGCGTGCAATGCCCTCCTTTTGAATTTAGCTCACGTATTCCAAGCCCGGTAAACGCTTAGATTGGGGCGGAAAAGATGCGAGAATAGGCAGCTGCCGGGATTTCCGAAGGCACCACAGCATTAGGAACTCTATTCAATAAAATTCTCAGACAGTTAATAGTTGTAATTCAAGTTGCAAATATTAGTTCATTAACCCTCTGAGGTTCGTTCCACCACAGATCCTTTGTCAGACTGAACGTGTCACTGCCATTTTTCGACGATTAAACGAATAAGTTCTACAGTTTCTCTGTAGAATTAATTAGATTAGGGATCCACAGAGTGATAAGTATTGTCCCAAAGAATTTCTCCAATCCTCCGAGGTGAAAAACACCCAGGAACATCAGTCAGACGCTCGAGTTGACGGGCGATATCGACCTGAAAAGGTTAAAGTAAGAATGGAATTTTTTTCCCATAAAATGGCTTTATCCATTCATTACAATAATTTCCGATAATCTTGAAATATTGCAAAACGGAGATAAAATAATAATTCAGAGTAAGCGGTTGAAGGGCTGGAATGTACTTTGAACACTGGGGCCTCGATCGAACGTTAATTTTGAGTCATACAGGGCTTTGCATATTAATTTCCGATCGACGCACTCGTTTCACTCGCATTCTCATGTGACACGCATTTGCTCTCTGCATTTTCATTACACTAGTTCCATCCCTCTTTTTAACCGCCCATCCTGGCTCTCTCTCTTTCACTCTTCTTGTCTGACAATTCGTAGTTTTACTCCTGTAGCACTCGTTGACCTCGATTAGTGGACCATTCCACTGACAATTTACGACAATTTAAACCGTACTAATGGCATTCATATTATCTGATTATAATTATGATGTATCTCGTGTAAAAGCTGAGCCCTTCTGTATATATTCACTTTTCACATTAAAAAATTGGGAAACTTCTCTAACTGCGTACTGTACAATGAAATTCTAGTAATTATTGTCATATACATGTTTTTCATATAGAAGAATTTACTTCTTTCTTAAAAAACTTTATCATGATCTAACGGATATAGTGGGAAAATGTCCGTGAAGATTAATTTCCCATCAGTTTTGGTATTTTAATGGATTTTTATAGATTTTCGATTGCGTGATAACTCGTTTCATGGCAATCAGTTTTCTTCATTCAAGATTCATTTCAAATCATTCACATTGGTGGAATATGAACGCAAAGCTTTAGTTGATTATTCATTTTTTATACTACGACAATTAGAATCAGAGATATTTGCAATAAATTCAATTTTTGTAATAAAAAAATAGAAATCTTCAATTCAGAACAAAAATATGATTTTTTTTGTTCAATTCCTAAAACCAATTCCGGCTCATATTCCTTATCGCAAATTTTCCCAGCGTTTCGATAGAGTTTTATGGAAAAATCCTATCTGAAATACTCCTCCTAATTCCATAGGATTTTCATCATCCTATATATGACATTCAAGCTAGAATTGAATAAATACCAAAGATGTCTCTGCCAGATTATTCTCAAGAGCAAAACGTGCTGGTACAAGTGGGATCTGTAATCAGCTGTTTACTCGGACATTCCCGTAACTTATTTATCGAGGTCTAAGAAAATTTTGTCGGATTATTCAATGGCTCTTGAATTTGATTATTTCTTTTAATAAACTAGAGAAATGTGAACAAAAGTGTTGCCTAACTCAATCATCATACTGCCATCAGTTATTATTAAATTCACTTGGAAGAAAAAAAAGGAAAAAAAACAAAGTTAACTGACAACCGGCAATTCACTGCACCATTGTTCTAGGTTAAATGCTACTATCATTTGTGGTATATTTCAGAGAATACGTCCCAAGTTATTTTGAATGTTAATGAATTGTTCATTTGTTACTAAGTTTTATAATTTGAGGTTCTAAATATTTGAAATCAAAATTATGGAGTCAATGAAAATTCGTGAGAAACATTCGAATGAGGAGTCAGGTCCGCCAGTAAAGGTTCATCCTGACGATCACCAAATGGACTTGAGTTTTTTTACTTCCATTGATGAAGCAACTAAGATCTGGTTGAAAAATTTGAATCATATTTGGAATCTTTGTACGTTACTTGAGAAACCTATAATCCTTTTATTTTTCAACAATTGACTCGATTTTATTTCTAGGGAAGAAAAGTGAGGCTGTCACAAAAACACTCTACGATTACTTCGCTACGGCACCAAATCCTTTTTTAAGTGCTTTAAGAATATTAGTCAATGCTCCAGATTTTAATAACATTAAACTTAAAGCTTCACTCGCTTTAACAGGTTTGTGGAATGAAAAAGTTTTTTTCATTTGAATAATAATAGTAGATCACCTAGAGTGGATGAATGAAAATTTCCTCGGGAGTTTGAAGTTTGACGATGAAAAAATTATCAGAGTGATTTTCTCAATTTTTAAAGCGTCAATTATTCGAGTTGGAAAGACAATTAATTAAATGACTTATTCACTTTTTGCAGTAATGGAAGATTTTCAGAAATGGTTATCAGTTCATAAAGAAACTTACAGGGAGTGTCTAGTTCCAGACATAAAATTGGCGGCGTTCAGATTAGTAATAAAACAAAAAAGTATTCAGCTTGTGAGACTGGTATCTGATGTTTATGAATTGGCATCAAGTAGTGATTTATTCCTTCCCCTTTTGCAGGTAAACATCTTAATTTCATAACGACTGCAAAATAATTTTTTTTTAATCGAAAATCAAATATTTCCAGAGGATGTTAAATGAAAAAAAGTATAAAGAAGTAGCTCAATACGCTACAATTCTGCATCTGGAATGGCACTTTTCTCATCCAGAGCTTCTCCTCGTTCCCTTGATACTCCAAACGAAGAACTCAGTGGCAGAAGATTTTATGGCCTCCTCCCCTGAGATCCAAAGAAATCTTGTAACATACTTGGACAATTTACTCTCTCCCTCGAGAATAATGCAGCAAGTATTGGATGAATTTATAAAAGCCAACAACATCCCAGACATCAAGATGTCGACGTGCCAGTCTCGTCCAATGACAAAACTTATCGCGAGATTAGTGAAAGAATACAAATTTCCACCAGAAATTTGCCCTAATTTAAATAGAAAACGAGGACAGGGTGCAACGCAGTTTTTGATTTACAAAAGATTCATTGATGGAACTTTGAGCTCGCAATGCTGGAGAGAAATGGCAAAAGAGGCTGTCGGTGATGATCCAAAACTCCAGCTTGATTTGGTGTCAGGAATATCTTCACACGATCCTGAAGAAGCACTTTATTGGGCTAGACTTTACCATATACCGAAGGACCATCTACCGTATTCGGTGGCATGCCTCGATCCCCAGATTCCAATAAAATCGGAGCACAAAGAAGCCATCGAGGACAATTGGGATGACGATCTCCCACAGGATGGCATAACCTATCATGTTTTCAAACTGCCCAAAGATCGAATAAAACTCGTAAGCACTCCTCAAGATTTTAGTGAATTTATAAATGAAGGACTGAAAGGAGTTTCTATGGTTGGTATAGATGCGGAATGGAAGCCAAGTTTTGGAGTGAAGAAGAGTGAGCTTGCTTTGATTCAAATTGCAACTGAAACTAATGTATATATTTTGGACGTAACGACTCTGGGACCAGAGAACACTACTTTGTGGAAGCAATTTAGTTTCAGCTTTTTCGAGAACAAAAATATAACTAAATTGGGCTTTGCATTAACTCATGATATTGCGATGTTCAAAGAATGTTTGCCAGCTTTAGGGGAAATCAAGGGAGGTCACAATGGTTTCCTGGATTTGCATCATTTGTGGCACAAGTTGTCGAGAGAGTACAAGTTCAATTTTCCATTCAAAGGCGATGAAAATTTCAATGGTGAAAGTTTGAGCAAACTGGTAGAACTCACTTTGGGTCACAGACTCAATAAGAACGATCAGTTTTCAAACTGGGAGAGGAGACCACTGAGGAATAGTCAGATCATCTATGCTGCTCTTGATGCTTATTGTTTGCTCGAGGTTCATAATGCATTGGAGAAACTCTGTGCTCAGCGGGATATTCCTTTTTTTGAAATTTGTGGAGAATTACAACATTTGCCTCATCAGTCTCCTAAGAAACCTATGAAGAAGAGGGAAAAACTTGTGCTGGGGAAATTCAAAATCAAGGAAGAGGAATTCGAAGAGCCGGCACAACAAGAGAAGCATGAGGAGCGTGAAGATGAGAAGGTGCTCAAAAAAGTGGATCAATGCCAGCCTCAAAAGATTGATGAAGACAAAACTATGGGATTCACGCCTGCTCATCAGTGGAGAGTTGTTTGTGATTCTATGCTGTGCGGATTAGCTAAGCGACTCCGCATGTGTGGCTGTGACTGCGTTAATATTGAGTACGATAGGGGTGGACATAAATCTGCGCGAATTGCGGCCAATGAGAATAGAGTGCTGTTAACACGAAATGCTAACCATCAAAAGGTTATTTTCAAAATCATTACAATTAAGCTCTTGACGATAGAATTTTTCAAATGAGTCCATGGAAAGCCAGATAAATTTCCTATGGAGACCATGTAAAAAGAACGTAAAATTATTTTTTCATTTTTTTTAAAATTATTCTTTTTCGCTCAAAAATTTAAGGCATATGCCCTCAATTTTTTCAAAATTTCGGTTTTCTAGGGATAGCTCCAATTCTATGTTATGTAAATTAAACAATTTTTCAGCTAGCAGAATTGGCGGATCTTCCACCTGATAACTGTTACAAAGTTCTTAACGACAGGTCTGATTATCAACTACAAGAGGTTCTGAGTAATTTCAATATAAAATTGACAGAAGAAGATATTTTCAGTCGATGTCAAATCTGCAATTGCGATGAATTCCTCTTATTATCAAATCAGACACTATGGGACCTCTCAAGAAGGTAAAAACAATTGACTATATTATAACAAATCTTCCGAAATCGTTAAAAAAATTCTTCTCAGAATAAATTAAATTCATCCTACAGGTTTCTGACTCGAGACAATGGCTATCACTGTCCACCTGTCTCTAGGAATAATCCACGTTTCGACAACGATCGTTATAACAAGCCAGAAAGTTCATCAAAATATTCTATCTCCGAACCTAGAAATAACCGGCCCTGGTCCCTCTCAACAAATACACTCAACTTTTCAAATTGCACGACTAAATACGGAACTAAAATACAAATAGAAAAAGTACCAGGTGGTGTTTTAAAATCAGAGCCACAATTCTATGTCTGTGAATTCTGTGGAAAAGTCTACTGGGACGGTTCCCATTTGGAAAGAGCCTTGAATGGAATTTTAAAGGATATTATCACTCAAAAGTGAACGTATTGTGTTCATACCTACACGGAATGTTTCCCTGTACCTCTCCTAGAAAGAAAGTAACGTAAAAAAGAAATTCGTTGGCTTTGTCTATATAGCTAATTAAAGTTCAAAATACATTTAAAAAAAAATCCTAATTAAGCTTCATCATTCAAAGAATTGATTGAAAAATGAAGAATAATCATGTACGGGAGTGGTTTAACGAACAGGGTTAACTGAGATGTATTGTTTATACGTCGCTAAATACGTGTCGTACGCTTACGGACCATTTTCAAGGTGGTCCAATCTAAACTATAGTACAACATGCTGTTAATTCTCTTTTCTCCATTTCTTATGTTGATTATTATCATTTTTTAAATTCTTATTATGAAAAAAATATATAAAGATAGATATATTTTTGAGTTGGAAAGACTTTCCTACGTACCATCTTATATAACTAATAAATGTAACATCCACACTCTTCCTTCTTTAAGTAAAGCTTTTTGATATAACTCTGTGATGTATCAATGACATTTTCATTATTTTTCGTTTCAATTAACGCGAATGTAAAGTGAGATATTTGGTTATGGAATAAAGAGAATCATTCATCTGAATGGATAAGTAACTATTAGTTTCTTTTAATGTTTATCATTCTGTACAAACGAAAAATTATGGTTTATGGTAGGCTCGGCACTTGTTCCTCGACATTCTCGATTCTTGTTGGCACATCAATGTCCATAAAGTCCACTTTTTTCTTTTTACCAAATGGTGGAGGTCCTATTAAGGCCTCGACCTGTTCGTATGTTAAAGTTTCTTGTTTCAAAAGAGCTTGTGCCATCTGGAATAAAATAGTTAACATGAATTATTATCTAAGCTTGTAATGTTCAAACTGATATAAATTAATTGTTTGGATTATTATAT
>JABSMS010014256.1:0-12595 GCA_018902275.1 Aleiodes sp. PSUC_FEM 10030003
TTCAGGGGGTGAACTTCGTGAAATTTCAAGTTAACTTGAGTTTGTTAAATATTTCAAGATTTTTTCGTTGAATTTTAAACAATAATTTTCTAACAGTGTGGGGTACTACCTTAAATCGCAATGACTGCTACTGTAATTATTTTCACGAACCAATCAACAAATGGACAGAAAAAATTATGTAATTTTTTTTTGTTTTTAATGAAAATTTATTTGGTCGGATATTCATGAAATTATTAAAATGAAGAATGCTTTTAAAAAAGTAATGAAAAATGTTTTTCATAACTTTTTGCCTCAAACTTTTATTGCAGAATGATAAAGTCATGCAATACATCTGTTACTGAGGCGTAAAAGGCCCTCGGGACACTTGAAGTCTCTTTTCACAGTGCCCTCGAGACGTTCCACTCTTTTCTACTGTACCCACTCTAGGCTCATTAACCCCCAGCAAATACCTACCCATTATGCAACCACCCACACACTTTCATTTTGTGTCTCCTCTTCTTTTCTACCCACAAGTGGAATTCATTCCTCTTCTATTCTATTCTCTTCATTTTTTCCTTCAACTCTTGAAAATTGATTTTCACTCATTTGTCTCAAATGTTTTATTTTCAATTTTTTTCAATTCTCCTTAAAGAAATGTTTGATGACAAGTTAACTGAGTGATTGTTGTTGAATGGAATTACTGGTATAGTGAGTTGGTAATAGAGCACAAATTATTTCAACAAGGCCAACTGCCTTCAGCGCTACATTCAATAACATTATAAACTTTTACTTGTAGCATGTTTCTTTTTTATGTGAGAAACACTGCGTGAAGTAAATACGCGGCTTATGGTTTACGGAAAATTAATTTTTCATTTTGAAAAATTGCGGGATTTTGATTTTTTATAATGGTTTCTTTAAAAATCCCGGGAAATTCGAGGTGGAAAATGATAAAATTCAGTTGATTCTGGAATAATAGTTTCTGAGATAGTGGAAATAATAAAAATGACAAATTAATTTTTTTTTAATATCGTGAAGTATTTTCAATGACATTGATGAAATTTTGATGATTCATTAAATTTATTAACTCTCATTTTTATTTTTCTCCACAATTCTCCATTAATTTAACTTTCCTTCAATTCCAAATGAAAAAAAATTCATGAATATTGAAATCGTGTGAATAATTTTTATTTCTTTGATTCTATGTCGTGATAAATAAAAAAATTCTGCCGGAAGTTTTGGTTTTGTTAATCTAGATGTTGGAATTTTCACTCAATCTGAAAGTAAAAGCATGCGAGAAAAAAACACAATGGAGATATGAATCTTCCAGCGGAACGCAACTGTAACTGTGGAAAAAAATATGTATACATATAATATATATGAAAATAACAATTTCCAAGAGTCAATTATTTAGTTTAACATTTATAGGAGAAATACTACGTTCGTTTTTATTTTGCTCCTTCTATTCTTCTTTCGTTCTCTTGACCGATGGTAAAGTGCGCAGTTTATCATTAAATGTTGAGAATATAAGTAGAAGGAGAATGAGAGGAGACTTGTGTGCATGCTCTCTAGTGATCAGGCGATTCCCATTGTTTGTGTGGGTGTTATGAAAAGTACGTGAGAGAGTAAAAGTTCAATTAAAATGCTGAAAAACATCCAAATACAATTAAAACGTAACGCATTTCCCTCGTGATATTTCGTTAATTTTCGTAACTTCGGGAATATCTTGGAGAGAAGAAGAGGCAGAGGAAGGAAAATGGTGCCATTCGAGAGATCGGGAAATTTCCAGCAAAATGAAAAAAAAAGGAAACCATTTTGCCCCATTATTACCAAAGTTCCAGCGAAAAAACATTTTTTCGATCGAAAATTTCGAAATTTTGTTTTCAATGGAACTTCGCTGATAATTGTCCAAAATCGATTCTTTTTTTTTTGGTTTCATTGGAAATTTTCTGATCTGTCGATTGACATCATTGCCATCTCCCTCACGTCAACCTTCCTTAAGAAATTCTCGCTTTTCTCTCATAATGTTTTTTCACGAAAGATTGGAATTTTTTCATTTACGATAAATAATGAGAAATTGAAGATTTAAAGAATCTTTTCTTTAGAGATTGCGAAATAGCAGTATCGATTCTCAAGGAAAGTCTTCGTATTACATCTTCGGGGTTCATTTTGTATATATATTCTCCCTTCCACCCATTTCTGAAGTAATAAAGGAGAAGAAGTAACAAGTAGAGTCTGAAAATGTTAAACACGAAAGATATTTCATTAAATTTCATAATTTTAGAAATATCTTGAAGAGAAAACAAGGCAGAGGGAGGAAAATGGTACTATCCGAAAGATAGTACCATCATTTTAGGAAAATCGTGAAGAGAAGAAAAGGCAGAGAGAGAAAAATGGCACCATCCAAAAGATCGAAAAATTTCCAGCAGAATGAAAAAAAAAGCAAACCGTTTTGCCCCATTATTACCAGAGTTCCAGTGAAAAAACAATTTTTCGATCAAAAATTTCGAAAATTTGTTTTCACTGGAACTTCGCTAATAATTGTCCAAAATTGTTTCATTTTTTTTTGGTTTCATCGGAAAATTTCCGATCTATCGATCAGCATTTTTTTCATCTCCCTCACTCCAACCGTTCTCGAGAAATTCTCGTACCTCTCTCATAAAGTTTTTCCACTGAAGATGGGAATTTTCTCATTTACGATAAATCATAAAAAATTGAAGTTTCGAAGGATAATTTTTTTTTTGAGCTTGCAAAATATTTCCATCGATTCCCAAGTAAAGTCTCTGTATTACACCACCGGGGTTCATTCTATACATATTTATTCTTTTTCCACCCATTTCCGAAGTAACAAGGAACGTCCGAAACTGTTACATACACAAAGGAGGAGTGGCACCGAGATTACGGAATGGAATCCAGGCTACTTCTCCGTCTCAGGCAGTTTTCCACAAATAAAAGTATCTTCCCCAAAGGCTTCCCACAAAAGAAATAAATCAGGAAGTGTCGATAAGTGAAGAAGAATAAAAATCCACAGTCGTGAAAGTACAAATAAAAAAACCTTTTACTCCATCACACAAAACCACAAAAGAGAGACAAAACCATTTTGAAAAACAAATAAACAAAAACATTTTAATAAAATATTAAATTTTTTTCATTACATTGTTGTTGCAGGAAAGAAAATCTTCGGTAGACATCAAAGATTCTTCGGCGAATAAATTGAAGGATCTCCGTCGAATTTTGTCGATTAAATTAACAGCGATTTAAGGAAAAAAAGGTTTTTTTAACTCAAAAGAAAACAAATTAAAACGAAAAAATGTCGGAGAGACGCGGCCCTAAGGCCCTTGAGCTTTGGTGTCGACGCATAACGGACGGTTATCCAGGAGTTAACGTGCAAAACATGACTACCTCATGGCGAGACGGTCTTGCCTTTTGCGCAATGATTCATCACTTTCGTCCTGATCTCATGTGAGTATATTACTATTATTTTTTCCGCGAATCCTTCCTCATTCCTCTGGTTTTTTTCATCTGTTTTTTTTTTAAATCTCTTTTTTTTCAATTCCAAACAACTAGAAGTCCGGGTAATCTCATCAATCACTCGGACGATTAAAAAAACAATGATGCAAGAAGCTAATTTAAGAAAAATGAATGACTGTCAGATTGAGATTAAGATGAAACGATTGAAGATTGTTTCATAAATTTCCATCATGTTTTCCTTCGATTCTAACGGTTCATTGATCATTCCATTCGAATAATCAGAAAATTTGCCATCGAATTGAAAAAAAAAACAATTGATTTAACTTTATTATTACCAAAGTTCCAACAGAACGTAATTATCGAAATTTCGAATCGAAAAAACGTTTTTCGCTTGGAACTTTTTACTCAATGATCCAAAATTGATTATTTTTTTTTTAATTTATCAGCAAATTTTCCGATCTCTCCAATGGAATTAATACTCCAAAAATTCCCGCCTTTTTTCAAATTATTCAAAATAGAAGAGAAACAATTGTCAAATTTAATTAGCGCTGTCCAAAAATAGATTGGAAAATGAGGTTTGAATTCTCGAATTAAACATGCGGAAGCGACATTTAAACAATTACCGAGTTAAATGTCTCAGTTTAATTTACATCGAATTAATTATACATAGAAATACCATCAGCACGTTCCCCGAATGATTATCCATTAGTTTTTGTTGGGATTGCCGCCAAAAATTTTGCCACTCGGTAGTTTAATTCGTCGACATCCAAATAACAGTCTTGCCATGTATTCTCACATTCAAATGTTTATATATATATAGAAGCAATGGTATTGTATGTATATGAAAGAACGTCTATGCACGAAAGACGTAGTAGGAAAACAAGAATAATGACCGACGTTTGCACGCCAGGGGTATTACCGATGTCGTTGACCGGTTGTAACTGGCCAACTACGTAATCCTCCTTCTTGTCCCACAGAAAACACCCGCTCAACACAATGCGTTAAAAAGCATCAAAGTAATACCACGAATCGTTGAATTCTCTATTCTTTCGCTTATTTTTTTTTCTTCATTTTTATTACTCTCTCATTTCTTCGTTGAATTTTTTTTTCAACATTTTATAACAAAAGGCATTTTTCTTGTTCTTATTTTATCGTTTTATGTTGAGAATAAAAGAACTATTGGGGATTTTTCCTCGGGAATGAATACGGATCGGAAAAACTTACGATGATTTTTTTTTACGGTTTTTTTTCTCATTTGCAATTTTAAAATTCACTATTTTTGGAATATTTGGGAGACGCGAAGGTCAAGGGGCGGGAAAATAGTTGCATTCGATAGGTCGGAAAATTTCCGAGGGAATTAAAAAAAAAGGAATCAATTTTGAACAATTATTAACAAAGTTCCAGCGGAAAAATGATTTTTCGAGTGAAAATTTCGATATTTTGTTTTCGCTGGAACTTTCTTAATAATTGAGCAAAATTGATTTTGTTTTTTTCAATTTCATCGGAAATTTCCCCACCTATCGATTGCCATCGTCGCCATTCTCCTACCTCCGACCATTCTTGAGAAATTCTCATTTTTCTCCAATTCATGATAATTCATGAAAAATAGACTTTTTTGCTCTCAAGTTAGAAATTTAATTCATCGATTTTCACGATGATAAGCAGGTTGGTATGAGATCGTTGTAAAATGATTTAACGACACAATCAGATGATAAATTCGTGAAAGTTTCTCTATCACACAGTTATTCGTGAAATTGTTTCTCAATTCACTCATTTTATTCCCATAATTGTCTATCCCTCTTTTCCAAATTGCCGGACACACACAATTTTACAGATTTCTCTCAATGGATAAGTGAGAATGACGCAGGATGTGGCATTTTTCACATTCTCATTTTTTTTCATTCTCCCTTTTATCCGCTACTTTCTCATATTTGTGGTGTCGAAGAGAGAAATAAAAAGGAGAAGTAAAAAAACGAATAAACGATAAAAGAACAGAGAAAAAAATGGCGCTCACGGTACTTGGATGGATAACAGTGTAATTAAAAAAATACTCAAGATTTGAAGGCGCTGAACAATGGATATCTGGGTAAGAGGAAGTAAAGGGTAAAGAGACGGGGGAAAGTACCCGATAAGTTGAATGACAGTTAAATGCAGTGTGTGTGGGCGGATAGGACCGGGAGTATAAAACCTAGGAACGGGTGTGGCACAGACGCAGCGACCCTCTGAGTCATCCGAGACGCCCGCAACCGGGGCTATTGTATTCTCTTCTGTGCCTACATTTTATAGAAAATTTCCTCTACAAATTTCTAGTATCGTAAATTATTTATGCAACGAATTTTTCCAGTTTTCTACGATTATCTCGGAAAAGGGTGGGAGTAGAGAGTTGAAAATGATTTCATTCGATAGACCGGAAAATTTTAGCTGGAATCTAAAAAAAAAAAGTTCGATTTTGAACGATTTTTGAGGAAGTTCCAGCGATAATGCGAAATCGAAATTTCGATTCGAAATACCGTTTTGGCTCGTAACTCGATAATTACTGGACGGAAATGGACAATTTTTTTTTTGACTTCAGCAGAAATTTTCCGATCTGTCGAATGGCATTGACAAAATTTTCGAAATAGTTCGTATTAATTCTTCTTTTTTTCCCAATTTTGATGAGTGTTTTATGCTGGATTTAAATGTACATTGGACGAAACGCGGAAGGTTTTTCCCAGTGATTAAATTTTTCAAGGTTATCTCAAAATGGTGGATGACTCAGATTCACCGTCGAGGCTCGAAAAAGATGGCTATAATAGGAGATAATGAGTGGATTTGAAAAAAAAATAAACTGGGATTTTTATCCTTTTCGTGTTCACAGTGACTTCAATAGCCTGAACAAGGACAACGTGTATGGCAACAACGAGCTGGCCTTCAGAATTGCCGAACAGCATCTGGGTATACCAGCGCTCCTTGATGCTGAGGACATGGCCTCGTGCTCTGTACCAGATCGATTATCAATCCTCACTTATCTTTCACAATTTTACCAGCATTTTGGCGGTGAGTAAAATTCATCAAAGAACAACCAATCATTCTCCATCATGGCAAAAGCACCATTACATTTCTAGAAGCAAAAGCAATTTTTTTCCTCGTCATCCCGAGAAGCTATCAAAATGGCTGATCAAAAATAATCTCATCGTGAAGATCAGAAAATTTCCGATGAAATCAAAAAAAAAAACACCGATTTTCCTCAATTTTTACGAAAGTTCCAGTGATAATAAAAAATCGAAATTTCGATTCGAAAAATCGTTATTTCTTTGTAACTCGAAAAGTAAAGGTGCAAAATCAAGTTTCTTTTTTTTGATTTAATCGGAAATTTCCCGATCTATCTAACGTCATTGCGAGAATTTCTCTTTCCCTTCTCGGAAAGCATAAAAACATTATTTTATTGAGAATTTAAAAAACGTGAATTTAAGAGCGTGAATCTCTAACTTTATTCCCGCGAAATTCATTGAAATGATAAAAAACATTAAAAAAAAATTATATATTTATATAAATGTAATACACACGTCTGATAGAGCAGTAAATGGCGTTTTGCATCGTCGTGTCGGTCGTTCTGCCGTCGATCTTACAATCCGTTTGGTTTCAAACACCCGGGGGCAGGATCTTGGGGCGATAAAAGTGAAAGAGCGACTCTACAAACGCTCCCGGGTAACCAGTTGCCTCATGCGCTAAAACCAGTCTCCAATCTATCCTTTTTTAAATTTTTTTCATCATCATTATCATTTTTTATTATTTATTTTATTAAATCCATGCGAGTATGACGCTTTTTTTTATCGTGGAGTTTGTATAGGCGAAGGCGCTTCCATTCCATATCAAACAGTATATTGGCACGAAAAAAATAAAACGAAAAAAAAAAAAAAAACGCAGAAACAAATAGTGCCACATGCGAGAAAAGTTACACGTGGGACTTTCTATTTATGTTTTCTGGTTTTATCGATGCAAATAAAAATGAAAATTGAATTTACATTGAATTCAAAAAAATAATTATTTCTCTGTTCAATTGATTTTTTTTTATGGCGATTGATGGAAAATGTTTGCATATTTTTTTGCCCGCTGGAAAAATTCAGTAGATTTTTCTTCACTGAATAAACAATTTATAGAGGCAGGAATATTTCACAATTCTGCAGGTGAAGAGGAATCCTCATGGAAAAGGTCTCACGTGTTTGCCTTTGTATTCAAGTTCTTTCTTTTCTTATTCTCGTTATCATTGCATCATACGGTGAATTTAGATTTCACGAGAAATATCATCCTCTTATAATTCTCTTTATGCTTTATTTTACCGTTAATAAAAAATAAATTATTTTTCTTGTGGAAAAATATGAAATTAAAATCTTTTAATTGATTAGGCGATTAATAAATTCATTTGGATGGTTAATTGGAATAATTAATAATTAGTTGATTAATTGAAGTAATAATTAATTGTAAATTCGTTTTTTCATGGCATTTCCGCAATTTCGATCATTTTGCCAAATTTACAGCGGAAAAACGATTTTTCCAATTTAAAATTACGAAATTGTCTTCATTCGAACTTCAATATAATTATTTTTCTACTTTATTTTACTGCTAATACAAAATAATTTAGATACATTACTTATTCTTGTGGAGAAATATGGAGAAATCCATTTATTTAATTAAGTAACCAATTAATGAAACCATTCAAATGATGAATTAATAACTTAATGAATTGGGGATAAAATTCATATTTTATTGCATTTCATCAATTCTGGAAATATTTTGGAGAGCTGGCGGGGGGGGGAGGAGGATAGTACCATCCGAGTAAAAAAAAATGCGAACCATTTTGCCCCATTATTGCCGAAGAATTATTCAAAGAGGCGTTTTTGTCAATTGAAAATTTCAAAAAATTGCTTTCGCTGCAACTTTTTAAATAAAAATAAAAAATAACAAAAATAATTTAGATAAATTTATTTTTTTGTGGGAAAGTATGTAAAAAATGTCTATTTAATTAATTAGCCCATTGATGAAACCATTCAAATGAAGAATTAATAATTTAATGAATTGGAGATAAAATTTGTATTTTATTGCATTTCATAAATTTCCACAATTTTAGAAATATTTCGAAAAGGGGGGGGGGGCAATAGTGCCATTCGGAAGATCGGAAAATTTCCGACGAATTAAAAACAAATGCAAACCACTTTGTCCCATTATTGTCAAAGTTTCATTAAAAAAAACGATTTTTTAAATTCAAAATTTTTCATTCGCTCGAATATTTTGAATTGAAATAAAAAATGATTAAAATAATTTAGATAAATCAATTTTTCTTGCAAAAAAAATGTCTCTTCAATCAATTAGTCAATCGATAAAACCATTCAAATGATGAATCGATAATTCCATGAGTTGCCGATAAAATTTCCTTTTTATTGCATTAAAAAATTATTCAACTAATTAAAATGAATTACTTAACGATTATTTAATATTTAAAATTCTCAATTTTATTCCATTTTAATTTATCGCAATTAATATTAATTAATTCAAAAAAATTTATCGACTTTTCATCGAAATTTTCTTTTTCATTTGCGAATTAAATTAATTTCCTTAATCAATTAAATTAACAGGATCATCGCCGAGTAGACTGGCACTCAGCAGATCGCCTGAGAACACGAGCCAAGGAATGACACCAGTCACTGAATCCCCACAGCCAAAGGTAATCAAAGAGGGCCACCTTGGTAACCCGATCGACATATATTTATACATCGGGCACTTGCAAGTGGCTTTCATTGTCTCTCTTTCTTTTTATACTGCAATGTTATTTTTTTATTAACTTTTTTATTTAACTTCAATCTCTCGCATCTTCTCACTGTCTTTGGTCATTGCCTATACGTGGTTACGCTCACGTCGTCCATTTCAAGGGTATCCAAGTACTTCAGCAATGTTGTTGTCTCTTTGAGATAGTTTTCCCCGAAAAGTTGTTTTCGACATTTTTTTCTGAATCTTGACAGGCCTTTCTTCATATTATTTTCGATTTTTTGTGAAAATTTCAAAATAATTGCCCACACACCCAATAATTTGTATGCTAATAGCTTCAACAGTTTTGGAAATTAATTTTTTACGGAAATCCCCACAGGAAATTCGGGGAAGGATTCACGGCCTGAAATGAACCAAACGGCTCGAAGTGAGACATTCGCGCATGCGCTGAGAATTCTCCGGGCTTGAAACTGCAGCATTTGCGCATGCGCGAATGTCTCACTTCGAGCCGTTTGGTTCATTTCAGGCTGTGAATACTTCCCCGAATTTCCTGTGCGGATTTCCGTAAAAAATTCATTTCCAAAAAACTGTTGAAGCTATTAGCATACAAATTCGACGCTCGTTTTATAAAAAAGGAATATTTTAAAACAAGTTATCTATTGCAAAATGTAATTTGAATAATGCTGACCATCTGTGAATTTTTCCAAATTTTTTTGACGTCATTTAATTAACGATTTTGACTATTGAAAATCTCAAAATGTTCAGTGTGATCAATACGAAATTACTGATAGTACTTGGATTACCTTGAACGGAAAAACAAATAATAGAATTTTTTTTAATTAAAAGAAAACCTGTTACATCGAATTGCTTGACTGCTTATTTTTTTATCAATTTCTAAATTATTCAAAATTAATTGATTCGATGAGTAATTAATTGATTCATTCGTTTTTAGAAATTGATAATTCGCTTACTTTTCTATGCAATTTTTTTTGAAATGTCTGTTGCAGTGTTGTTTGCGTAAATTTTTCGTTTGTTTTGCAACAAATCAATATTTTTAGATGTTTCTGTGCGAATTCGAGTTTTTTACTCGTTGATAAAACGACGCTGTTTGAACGACAAATATTGACTCAGTGGTATCTCCGTAATTTCCGGTATTTGAACAAAAAGTCATTAACGAAAATTCATTTCGTTCCAAATTAAAAGTTATCCCTGAATTTTTGGAAAAAAAATCGACATAATTTGATGAATTTTTTTTTTTGGTAATTTCTTTGAAAAGATCGGCAATATAATCGATTTTACCCCCGTAATTTTTAAGATAACGTAAAAAATGAAAATAACCGAGAAAATTTCTTTTTTAGATAATTTACATTTTCCGACAAAAATTCTTTGATTTTTTTAAATGGAATTTTTAAAAATTTCAAAAATCCGTTGACTTTATTTTCGCATGAAAAAAAAAATAAAATACAAAATTAAATTGACTTATTTATTTTTTTTAATTCGGAATTTCTTACATAATTGCCTGCCTCAAGGAGCCCATTTTGCCCCATCTTCCCTTGGAAAAATAAAAAAAAAATCCTGTCTAATTTTAAGACACAATTATCTAAATTACCAAAATCCTCTAAAAATCCATTGACTAAATTTTCGCACGAAAAATAAATAAAAATACAAAATTAAATTGACGTATTTAACTCTATGAATTCGTGCCACCTTCCGCCTTTTTTTTCATCTCGTTCCAACTTGACGTATCTTGCGGGAGATTGCGGGGCAGTAATAAGAGGGAAACAAGAAAGAAAGAAAGAAAAAACGAGATAAAAAAAAAGAAATAAAGAGAGGAGTTAAAAAAAAAGAGAGGAGTTACCCATGGGTTTGTACACGGGGCAAACCCTTGCCTAGAGACCGATAATTTTCGTTCCTACCTGGAGCAAAAGGAGGAGACTCTGAAGGAAAAGGTGGAACGGGAGTTATACTTCTTCGTATAGCCGCGATGCCGACGTTCAAACGGACTTATCTTCTTGGCAACACGATTTTCTGTTCAACTCTCGTGGAATAGTCAGGGGGACGTCATTGCCCTCTGCTTTATTCACTTCCGCATCCAATTTTCTATTCATAATTTTTTATTTCTTTTCCACTCATTTCATTTTCCATAAACAAATAATTGTGAGAATATTTCCACGATTAATTCAGTAAATAAAGTCTTTGGAATGGTGAATTTTTTTTTTTTTTCAAGTGAAGAATTTTAAGTGTTTGAAAATTGTTTGGATATTTAATTCTTAATGAAAAATGCGGAATTAAATTTTTTAGGGAGAATTTAATTAAATTAGGTAGTTTTATCCTTTATGAAAACCGGTTGAAATCATCAGTCCATCTGTTTTCACAATTATTCTATTTGATTTTAAAAATGGTTTTGAAAAATGCGCAATTTTTTTTTATCCTCCAAATTTTTTTATGAAAATTGCTCCTCGGAGAAATGAAGTTTTTGGATTTTCGAAATTTTCGCAATTCCGTTGGATAGACAGGAACATTTTTGATGGAAAATGATACACAAACAATTAATTTCGGATTGATAATTACTGAGATAATAAAAAAATTTAATTTAATCCAATTTTAATTTAACAAGTTTTCATTAACGCGAATAATGAAGCTATATACATATTTACAAGCCTTATAGGCATAGGGGAAATTATTGTTGAACAAAAACCCTATTTCATGATGATGATAATAATAATAATAATTAAAATGAATTTTCTGACTTTTTTTTTTTTAATCAATTCGAGAACCATTGACCCGGCGAGGATTTTTTAATATCGTCGCCATGGAATCAAAGGGACGTAAGTGCAAGTTTTCCTTGCTGAATAATAAAAGGGCGTAAGTTATTATTCTTATGGAAAAAAAAGTTTCGATTCAATTTTTGTAGATTTTTAAATAATGGCACTTATGCCTTTTTGAGTCTAGAGCGACGATATCACTTCCATTTGACAACATTTAATTCGGAAATTTTAATGGGGAATTTGTGGATTAAATGAAATCGTTTTTCATTCTATACAAAAACCGGATGAAAATACCAACTCATCGGTTTTCATAAATTTTCGCATGGAATTATGATTGAAAGAACTGTCAAAAAAATTGCGCAAATGTCTTCAAGCTCTCTAACTCTTTCGCACTTCACTAACAATTTCTTCAAAATTCAACGGAATAAATCGCTTTGAAAATAACGCAATACTAAAATATTGATCACTATTCATTGAGGAGTAACACTTATGTGAACAGATGAAAAATACAACAATATTTGGAATTTTAGTTTTTTTACTTAATTGTGTTGATCTTTTCATTGTATAATGGTTCAAATAACTTTATTGAGGATATAAAAAAATGCAACAAAAAAATTATATCGTTACAGGGGGGGGGG